>PVIH01019447.1:6722-35446 GCA_004025045.1 Sigmodon hispidus | reverse complement strand
GAACTTGTTAGAAAAGAAAGTGGGAAATACACTTCTACAAATTGGCACAGGCCACCACTTCCTAAATATAACACCAGTGGCACAGGCACTAAGACCAACAATCAATAAGTGGGATCTCCTGAAGCTGGGAAGCTTCTGCAAAGCCAAGGACACTGTCAATAGGACAAAACGCCAGCCTACAGAATGGGAAAAGATTTTCCCTTTATATCCTTATTCAAGGTCCCTTCCCCCTCCAGCCACATCAGATCATTTTTTCTTCTCCACAACTCCCAATCCCCTCCCTGGGCAGGGAGCAGACAGTCCTATGGTCCCACTGACCCAATAATGCTTGGATCAGTCTCCACTCCTGGGAAATCCAGTTTTGTCACCTCTCCCTCAAGAGTGAGTCAGGTGTTCCTATAGTTGGAGTGGGATACAAAGAGTCAGTCCAGGGTGTTTCTGATCCCAAGCTGTTCAGTGGTTGTGGTTTGCAGCTTGGGCATGCTTGGTTTATTTCTTGTTTGTTTGTTTAGAGACCACTAACGAATGAGTACATCCCCTGCTTAACTTTCTGAGTTTGTGATACCTTGCTCAGGAGGATATTCTCCAAATCCATCCATTTGCCTGCGAATTTTAGAATATCATTTTTTCTTACTGCTGAATAGTACTCCATTGTGTAGCTGTACCACAGTTTGTTAATCCATTCTTCAGTTGAGGGACATCTAGGTTGTTTTCAGGTTCTTGTTGTTACAAATAATGCTGCTATGAACATAGATGAGCTAATGTCTTTTGAGTGTGAATGTGCCTCTTTAGGGTATACACTCAGAAGTGGTATTGCTGGGTACTTGGGGAGATTGATTCTCAATTTTCTGAGAAACTGCCATATTGCATTCCAAAGTGGCTGAACAAGCTTACACTCCCACCAACAATGGAGGAATGTTCCCCTTGCTTGCATCCTCTCCAAAATAGGCTGTCATCTGTGCCTTTTATCTTAGCCAATCTAACAGGTGTCAGGTGGTATCTCAAAGTTGTTTTGATTTGCCTTTCTCTGATGGCTAAAGATGAAGAGCACTTTTTCAGGTGCCTTTCAGCCATTTGTAGTTCCTCTGCTGAGAATTCCCTTTTTAGATCTGTACCCCATTTTTTGATTGGGTTATTCAAGGTTTTGGGCTCTAGATTCTCGAGCTCTTTATATATCTTAGAGATCAGTCCTCTGTCACTTGTAGGGTTGGTGAAAATCTTTTCCCATTCTGTAGGCTGTCATTTTGTCCTATTGACAGTGTCCTTGGTTTTGTAGAAGCTTCCAAGCTTCAGGAGATCCCACTTATTGATTGTTGGTCTTAGTGTCTGTGCCACTGTTGTTATATTTAGGAAGAGGTAACCTGTGCCAATTTGTAGAAGTGTATTTCACACTTTCTTTTCTGTCAAGTTCAAAGTGGCTGGGTTTAAGTTGAGGTCTTTGATGCACTTGGATTTGAGTTTTGTGCAGGGTGACAGGCTCCGATCTATTTGCATTTTTCTACACACTTTCATCCAGCTATACCAACACCATTTGTTAAATATACTATCTTTTTTCCATTGAATGTTTTGGACCTCTTTATCAAAAATCAGGTGTTCATAGGTTTTTGACTTAATGTCTGGATCCTCAATTCTATTCCATTGGTCCACAAATCTGTTTTTATACCAGTACCAGGCTGTTTTTATTACTGTAGCTCTATAGTATAACTTGAAGTCAGGGATGGTGATGCCTCCTGAGGTCCTTTTGTTAAGCAAAATTGTTCTGGGAATCCTGGCTTTCCTGTTATTCCAAATGAAATTGAGTATTGTTCTTTCAAGGTACAAAAAATAATGTGTTGGGATTTTGAACACAGTGCATTGAATCTGTAGATTGCTTTTGGTAGAACTGCCAGTTTTACTATATTGATCCTACCTATATAGGAACATGGGAGAGCTTTCCATTTTCTGATATCCTCTTCAATTTCTTTCTTCAGTGATTTAAAATTTTTGTCAAATAGATCTGTTACTTCTTTGGTTATAGTTACTCCAAGGTATTTAATACTATTTGCAGCTATTATGAAGGGTAACGTTTCCCTTATTTCTTTTTCAACTCTTATATCTTTAGTGTATAGAAGGGCTACTGATTTCTTTGAGTTAATCTTGTATCCTGCTACATTGCTAAAGTTTTATCAGCTGTAGCAGTTCCTTGGAAGAATTTTGTGAGTCACTTATGTATACAATTATATCATCTGCAAATAGAGATAGCTTCACTTCTTCTTTTCCAATTTGTATCCCCTTAATCTCTTTTCGTTCCCTTATTGCTTTAGCTAAAACTTCGAGATCTATATTGAATACATAAGGGGAGAGAGGACATCCTTGTCTAGTTCCTGACTTTAATGGGATTGCTATGAGTTTTTCTCCATTAATTTTGATGCTGGCTGTTGGCTGCTTGTAAATCACCTTTATTATATTTATGTATTCTCCCTGTATTCCTGATCTCTCTAGGGCTTTAATCATAAAAGTGTGTTGGATTTTGTCAAAGGCTTTTTCTGCACCTAAGGATATGATCATGTGGTTTTATTCCTTTAGTTTGTTTATATGACAGATAACATTTACAGTTTTTTGTATGTTATACCAGCCCTGCATTTCTGGGATGAAGCCTATTTGGTCGTGGTGGATGATATCTTTTATACATTGTTGTATACTGTTTGCCAAAATTTTGTTGAGAATTTTCGCATCAATATTCATGAGAGAAATTGGTCTGTAAATCTCCTTTGCTGTGTCTTTGAGTGGCTTGGGTATTAGGGTAATTGTGGCCTCATAAAAAAAAAAAATTTGGCTGGGGCTGGAGAGATGGCTCAGCGGTTAAGAGCACTGTCTGCTCTTCCAGAGGACCCGGGTTCGATTCCCAGCACCCACATGGCAGCTAACAACTGTCTGTAGTTCCAGTTCCAGGCAAAACACCAAGGCAAATAAATAAATAAATAAAGTCTTAAAAAAAAAAAAAAAAAAAAAAAAACTTTAAAAAAAAAATTTGGCAATATTCCTTCATTTTCTACTGTGTGAAATAGTTTTAGGAGTAACAGTAGTAATTCTTCTTTGAATGTCTGGTAGAAATCGGCACTAAAACCATATGGGCCAGGGCTTTTATTTTTGGGGAGGTTTTTAATGACAGCTTCAATTTCCTTAAGAGTTATAGGCCTGTTTAGGTAATTAATCTGATCTTCATTTAATTTTGGTAGATGGTACCTGTACAGGAAGCTGTCCATTTCTTTAGGGTTTTCCATTTTTATGGAATACAGATATTCAAAATATGATCTGATAATTCTCTGTATTTCCTGGGGGTCTGTTGTTATGTCCCCCTTTTCATTTCTGATTTTGTTGATTTGAACACTCTCTCTCTTTTTTTTTGATTAGTTTGGATAAGGGCTTATCTATCTTGTTAACTTTCTCAAATAACCAACTCTTAGATTTGTTGATTCTTTGTATTGTTCTTTTTGTTTCAATTCTATTGATTTCAGCTCTAAGTGTGATTATTTCCTGCCGTCTACTCCTTCTAGGTGAGTTCGCTTCTAATTGTTCTAAGGCTTTCAGCTGCGCTCTTAGGTTTCTAGTGTGGGATTAATCTAGGTTTTTCATATAGGCATCTAGTGCTGTGAATTTTTCTCTTAAAGTTGCTTTCATTGTGTCCCACAAGTTTGGATATGTTGTGAATTCATTTTCATTAAATTCTAGGAAGTCTTTGATTTCTTTCTTAATTTCTTCCCTAACCCAGAGATGGTTCAGCTGATTGATGTTTAGTTTCCATAAGTTGGTAGGCTTTCTTTGGGTTTTGATGTTGTTGAACTCTAACTTTAGGCCCTGGTGGTCTGATATGTTACAAGGGAATATTTCCATTTTTTTGTATCTCCTGATATTTGCTTTTTGACCAATTTTGTGGTCAATTTTGGAGAAAGTTCCATGAGGAGCTGAGAAATATGTATATTCCTTTGCGTTTGGGTAGAAGCTTCTGTAGATATCTATTAAATCCATTTACATAATAACCTCTTTTAGACTTCTTATTTCTCTTTTGAGACTCTGTCTGGTTGATCTATCCAGGGTTGAAAGTGGGGTATTGAAGTCTCCCACTATTAGGGTGTAAGAACTGATGTGGGATTCGAGTTTTAGCAGTGTTTCTTTACATAAGTAGGTACCCTTATATTAGGGGCATAAATATTTAAGATTGAAATGTCCTCTTGACTAATTTTTCCTGTGATGAATAAGTAGTGAACATCTTGGTCCCTTTTAATTGCTTTTGGCTTAAAGTCTACTTTGTTAGATATAAGGATTGCAACCCTTGTTTGTTTCTTAGGACCATTTGACTGGAAAATCTTTTCCCAACCCTTTACTCTAAGCCTGTGTCTGTCCTTGCAGTTGAGGTGTGTTTCTTGTAGGCAACAGAAGGATGGCTTCTGTTGTTGTATCCATCTTGTTAGTGTGTGACGTTTTATAGGAGAGTTGAGACCATTGATATTAAGGGAAATTAGTGACCATTGATTCATATTTCCTGCCATTTTTGGTTAACTTGTTTGCATTTCCTTTCTCTAGGTTTTTCTTCTGTGGAATTATTGATTGTGATTTCATGGATGTATCTGGGGTCCTTAGGTTGGAGTTTTCCCTCTAATACTCTCTGTAGTGCTGGATTTGTAGGCAGATATTCTTTCAGTCTGACTTTGTCCTGAAATACTCCATCTATTGTGATTGATAATTTTGCAGGGTATAGTATTGTAGTTTGGCAGCCATGCTGTTTTAGCATCTGTATAACTTCTGACCAGGCCTTTCTAGCTTTCATCATTTTCATTGTATAGTCAGGCATTATTGATGGGTCTGCCTTTATATGTGAGTTGGTCCTTTTCTTTTGCAGCTCTTAAAATTTTTTTTTGTTCTGTATGTTTTGTGGCTTTATTATAATGTGGCGTGCAGACTTTTTTTGGGGGTCATATCTATTTGATATTCTGTAAGCTTCTTGTATCTTTATAGGCATTTCCTTCTTCAGGTTAGGAAAGTTTTCTTCTATGATTTTATTGAAAGCATTATCTGTGAATTTCAGCTGGTATTCTTCTCCTTCTTCTATTCCTATTATTCTCAAATTAGGTCTTTTTATGGTTGTTCCAGTTTTCCTGAACATTTTGAGTTATGGCTTTTTTAGTTTTAGTATTTTCTTTGACTGAAATATCTTTTTGAGCTACTGAGTCTTCCACTTCAGAGATTCTATCTTCTATCTCTTGAACTCTGTTTGTTATGCTTGTATCCGTAGTTCCAGCTTTTTTGTTCAAATTTTCTATTTCCATCTTTGCCTCATTTTGTGCCATTTTTATTGCTTCTATTTCAGCTTTTAGTTAATGGCATGTTTCTTCCATAGATTTGTTCATCTCTTCCAATTTTTTGTTTGTATTTTCTTCTATTTCTTTAAGGCTTTCTTTCATATCTTCTTTGAGAGCTTTGATGATCATCAAAAAGGAATTTTTGGTGTTGCTTCCTTCTGTTTCCTCTTCATTGATCAGTTCAGGTCTTGTATTTGTAAGATCGCCACTTTCTTCTGGAGTTACCTTGTTGTTCTTTGTTTTATTATGTAAGTTTTTACACTGACGTTTGCCCATGGCTTCAGTGGTTCACAATTAGGTGGCTCCTTGTCATTTGTGGCACTCGGGCTTGTGTGCCTCCTGTCACCTCTCTGGGCAGGGTCTGAGTCTGTCCTTCAGGGAACACTGTTGTTATCTGTTTGCTCAGTTGGTGGTGGACGTTGGTAGCCATGCAAATTCCCTCAACAGCAGCTGTGGGTATGGTGACAGGCAGACTTTATCTGTGCCTGCTACAGAGTGCACTCATAACTATAGTCTTTCTTGATCACTCTTTTGTTTTATGTAATTTTCCTATGTTAAAATTAAAACCTTTATTTTTGATTAGATAGAAAGTGGAAGTGATGTGGAATATTTTTCTGTATAATGTGAATATATTTTGTGGCCATTTATTAATGAAGAAGTTGTTTTTGGCCTGTAGAAAGGCAGCTTAGAGGCAGGTGAAAAATTCCAGCTGAGATAATTGAGAAAGGCAGAGTCAAGAGATACTGCAGGTTATCTTCCAAGGAAGCAAGATGAAATAGGACATAGGTAAAGCCATGGAGCCATGTGGTAATATATATATTAATACAAATGTATTAATTTATAAGAGCTATTTGCTAATTTCCTGAGCCATAGGCCAAACAGTTTGTAATTAATATTAGCCTCTAAGTAGTTATTTTATAAGTAGTTATTTTATATTTTATAAGTATGGGACCACAGGTTATCAAGATTCTTCTGGGCCATGGGCCTGGACAGGTCAGAAAAATTCTGGCTACAAAAGCCAGTTTACATAGTAAGATTTGGCTATGAGGGGCTCCTCTAGCCACAAATAAAAGCAGGGACGTTGCACAGCTGCCACCGCCTCCAACTGCATCAGCAGAGAAGGACTGAGGACTTTGAAATTCAGACACTGTCCAATTAAGTTTTAAGAGCTAGTTGGTAACAGGCCTACGCTAAGGCCATACTTTCCTAATTAATGACAAATCTCTATGTCTTTATTTGAAAGCTGGGTGTGGAAATAGGCACTAATCATTAGTAACTGATTATATAAAAAGATTAATATTTATTAAGGTGTTTATATAAAACATTCACTGATACAAGAAACTGAACTATAGGGCAATTTCTAGAAAGTTGGAATGTTCCACATGCCTGTGGTGGTAGATCTGGTCCTCTCTCCCAAAGCACAAGGGAACAAACAGGAAAGAGAGATGGCATGCATCTACCTTGGTACTCAAGACCTAAAGGCCACACCTCTATGTCAAGGTGAATAATACCTGATTTCCACTACATCAAGTAGTTTAGTTCTGAAGTCATATCTAACTCTCCATTTGTTTTCACTTCATAGAACAGACATCCCATCAAACTGCTAATGGTCAAGATTAACATCTGAGAAAAACAGCTGCTCCTTGTCCACATACACTTTAGAAGTCCTCCAGGGTGAAGACACTGGATACGTGGTTGTACACACAGACAGCTTGTCTGTCACCTATGGCTTGTGAGACACATGAAAGCACTGTTTTTTCTTGTCTTTTGTGATGATAGCACACATTGTTAATGAATGTTGCCATTGTAATAAGGTAGCCTCAAATATGAACACAGCCCTGACACTAGAACAGGACAGTTGTCTAGATCAATACTTTCTGTTACTACTGTTTACAGGAAAAATTTTGCTACATGCTATGCCTGAACACATGGAGTCATCAGGAGAATGTATGTTCTCTATCTCTCCCTTTGGGAATTCTAACTGTTCTGTGATATCTTGTAAGCCCATCAGAACATTTGGGCACCAGTGCATCTGGGTTCTCCATGATGAGACTAAGAAGGAGGTGTTCAAGTGACTAGTGGATGCCCATTTAATGTTTGGAAACCTCTGGAACTAGAGTTGGTAGGTTGTAAAGCCTCTTTACATAGGTGCTAGGAACTAAACTCTGGTCCTTGGAAAGATAAGCATGTACTATGAAACACTGGGACAACTCTCTAGGTCTCCTTCCTCATATTCTTCCTTTTGTTTCAAGTCAACTACTGAATTCCCCTTCTAGATCCCTATCTGCCTTAAAGTCCATTTCAATTAGAGCTTCAGAAGACAGAATGCCCCTGCTGTTTTAGGATGTTCCAGTAACTGGAATAGGCTCAGAAACATAAGTGAATGAATGAATGAATGAATGAATGAATGAAAGAATAACAGATAGATACTTAGCTAAATACTTAAATACTGACTTGAAAGAATCTTTTATTTGTTCCAGTTTCGGTTCTGATTTCGGTTCTGGGTCCAGGTGCTGTCTGTGGTGCATGTCTCAACACACTCCTTAGCACACAAGAATAGACTTTGGCTGTGGGAGTTCCTCTAGCTGCTACTAAAACAAGGGAACTTGCATGGCTGCCCCACCTCCAACTGTTTCAACAGAGAAGGACTGAGGACCTTGAATTCCAGACTCAGACAGGGCCTAAAGTTAGAGTTCAACAACATCAAAATCAAAGAAAGCCTACCCACTCATGGAAACTAAACATCACTTAGCTGAACCACATTTAAGTCAAAGAAGAAATTAAGAAAGAAATCAAAGTCTTCCTAGAATTTAATGATAATGAATCCACAAAGTGCCCAAACTTGTGGGAAACAATGAAAGCAGTCTTAAGAGGAAAATTGATAGCAGTGGATGCCTATAGGAAAAACCTAGAGAAATCTCACACTAGAGAACTAATAGCTTAGCTGAAAGCCTTAGAACAATTAGAAGCAAACTCACCTAGAATGAGTAGACAGCAGAAAAAAAAAATCAAACTTAGAGCTGAAATCAATACAATTGAAACAAAAAGAACAATACAAAGAATCAATGAATCTAAAAGCTAGTTCTTTGAGAAAGTCAACTAGAAAGATAAACCCTTATCCTAACTAACCAATAAGCAGAGATTGATTGTCCAAATCAACAAACTCAGAAGTGTAAAGGGGGACATAACAACAGACCCCCAGGAAATACAGAGAATTATCAGATCATACTTAAAAATCTGTATTCAACAAAAATGGAAAACCTAGAAGAAACGGACAGCTTTCTGGACAGGTACCGTTTACAAAGTTAAATGAAGATCAGATTAATTACCTAAACAGGCCTATAACCCTTAAGGAAATTGAAGCTGTCATTAAAAGCCTCCCCCAAAACAAAGGCCCTGGTCCAGATTGTTTCAGAGCAGAATTATATCAGATATTCAAAGTAGAACTACTACCATTACTCCTCAAACTATTTTACACAGTAGAAACTGAAGGAATATCGCCAATTTCCTTTTATGAGTCCCCAATAACTCTAATACCCAAGCCACTAAAAGACACAACAAGAAGGAGAATTACAGACCAATTTCACTCATGAATATTGATGCTAAAATTCTCAACAAAATTTTAGCAATCATATACAACAATATATAAAAAATATCATCCACTACGACCAAGTAGACTTCGTCCCAGAAATGCAGGGTTGCTTTAACATACAAAAAAACGTAAACGTTATCCATCATATAAACAGATTAAAGGAACAAAACTACATGATCATATCCTTAGATGCTGAAAAACCCTTTGACAAAATCCAAAACTCCTTGACGATAAAGGCCCTGAAGATATCAGGAATACAGGGAGAATACTTAAATATAATAAAGGCGATTTACAAGAAGCCAACAGTCAGTATCATGCTTAGTGGAGAAAAACTCAGCCTATGCTGGAGAGGGTGCGTAGCAAGGGGAACACTCCTCCGTTGTTGGTGAGAGTTTAAGCTGGTTCAGCCACTCTGGAATGCAGTATGTCAGTTTCTCAGAAACTGAGAATCAATCTCCCCAAGGACCCAGCAATACCACTTCTGAGTGTATACTCTAAAGAAGCACTGTCACACTCCAAAGGCATTAGCTCAACTATGTTCATAGCAGCATTATTTATAATAGCAAGAACCTGGAAACAACCTAGATGCCCCTTAACTGCAGAATGGATTAACAAACTGTGTTACTCTACACAATGGAGTACTACTCAGCAGTAAGAAAATACGACATCTTAAAATTTGCAGGCAAATGGATGGATTAGAGAATATACTCCTGAGTGAGGTATCACAAACCTAGAAAAATAAACAGGGGATGTACTCACTCATTAGTGAACTCTAAACAAACAAGCAAACAAAAGCAAAGTATGCTCAAGCTGCAAACCACAACTACTGAACAGCTTGGGATCTGAAACACCTTGGACTGACTCCTTGGATCCTCCTCCTCTTAGAGGAACACCAGACACAGTCTTGATGTTGAGGGGAGAAAACTGAATTTGCCAGGAGTGGAGACTGAACTAAGTAATATTGGGACCTGGGGACCTTGGGACGGCCTGCCCATGGGGGGGGGGGAATTGGGAGATGTGGAGAAGAGAGAGTGACCTGAGGGGGTGGGAGGGAGAAGCAACCTTGAATAATGATATACAAGGATAGAAAATGTGACTTCTTTTTTCATAATAATAAAGAAAAGAAAGAAAAGAAAATGAGGTCAAATTTGTGGCATTTTGTATCTTTGATCTTTCCCTAGTTGATAAAAGTATGAGAAAATGCAATCTTATGCTTGGTTTGATCAATGAATTATCAAGTATGTGAAAAATTTAATGACATAAAAGTTTTTATGAAATATTCTCAACTTACAAAAATGTTTTAAATACATATTTATGGTATCATGTGGTATCAAATGTGGAATAAAATCTCATATATTATCCTTAACATGCTTTTAATAAGGAGGTATGACTAGAATTAAAAAAAAAAAAGAAAAGTGGGATATAACAACATACTCCCAGGAAATTCAGAGAATTATCAGGTCATATTTTGAAAATCTATATTCAACAAAAATGAAATCAAAGAAAAAATTAACAGCTTTCTGGACAGGTACCATTTACCTAAATTAAATCAACATCAGATTAAAGACCTAAACAGTCTTATAACACCAAAGGAAATTGAAGTGGTCATTAAAAGACTCCCAAATAAAAAAAGTCCAGGCCCAGATGGTTTCAGTGAAGAGTTTTAACAGACATTGAAAGACAATCTAATGCCACTGAAGAAATATTGCTAAATGCTTTTTGTGAGGCCAAAATAACCCTGATACCCAAGCCACTCAAAGAGACAGCAAAGAAAGAGAATTACAGACCAATTTACCTCATGAATATTCATGCAAAAATTCTCGACAAAATCATTGCAACTCAGTATTTTTTCTTTGTTCTGTATGTTTTGTGACTTAATTGTTATATGGCAAGCAGACTTTTTTGAGTGCGTCTATTCTATTTTATGTTCTGTAAGCTTCTTGTATCTTTATAGACATTTCCATCTTTAGATTGGGAAAGTTTTCCTCTATGATTTTATTGAATAAATTGTCTGTGCCTTTGAGCTGGTATTCTTCTCCTTCTTCTATTCATATGAGTCTCATGTATGGACTTTTCATGGTCTTCCAAATTTCCTGAACATTTTGTGTTATGGATTTTTGGTTTTCTTGATTTCTTTGAGTGATGTATCTATTTCCACTATCGAATCTTCCACTCCAGATATTCTGTCTTCTGTCTCTTGGATTCTGTTGCTTATGCTTGTACCTACATTTCCAGATCATTTCTTCAGGTTCTATATTTCATACTTTGGTTCATTTTGTGCCTTCTTTATTGTTTCTATTTCAATTTTTAGTTCCTGGAATGATTCTTTCATTTGTTGGATTTCTCTTTCTTGATTTTCTTTTCTTTCAAGAATTTGTTCATCTCTTCCAATATTTTATTTGTTTTTTCATTTATTTATTTAAGAGACTTTTTATATCCTCTTTTAAGGCTTCTATAATCTTCATAACGGTGTTTTATTGTTATTTCCTTCAATTACCTCCTCATTGCTCTGTTCAGGTCTTGGTGTTATAAAGACATCAGCTTATTCTGGTGGTGCCTTGTTGTTCTTTATATTGTTATATGCATTCTTTCACTGGTGCCTGCCCATTGCTTCCCTGGTTCACCATAGTCAGGTCTTAGTGGAATCTCACTCTGTTGTGGCTACAGGGGTTTTGTGTTTCCTGTCTGCTCTGGAGTCTGCATGATTTCTTGCTCTGGTCAGGTCACAGGATCCTCACTGTCCACCAGATTCCCACTCTGCCTCCGACAACACAGGGTTACGCTGTTCAGAGAGGTGTCCATTCCTCTGTGATGACACAGCCTGTCTTGAAGACAGGGCCCCGGAATCTGTGATGTGTCCCCTGGGATTGCTGGGGAAGGCTTCTCTTAGCTCTGGTCCAGGGCAAGCCTGTCCAAGATGTCAAATTTAGGACTGTGGCACTGGCCTCTGGGATGAGGTCTCCTGTTGGGGGGACAGGGGCTGGAACTTACTCACCTCCCCCTCCACAGTGAACCTTGGATCTTCACTGTCTGAAGCCACCTCAGTCCCACTCTGCCTCAGACAACACGGGGTCACGCTGTTCAAGAGACGTCCGTCCCTCTGTCTCCATTTTCTAATGTATTTTTTAATTCTTTTTTTCAAAGATTTAAAGCTTTTGTCATAGAAGTCTTTCACTTGTTTGGTTAGATTTAACCCACCCTCTCCCACTCTACCTCACCTAGGATCTCTGTACCCTCTCAACTTCATTGCTTTTTCTTAATTTATTATTATAAAATATATATTTATGTATAAATCAGTATGTATATAAATACAATCTGATGGGTCATATAGAGTTGCCCATGTGTAGATATGTTTATGGTTTGCCATGTGGGATCAGTTTACTCATGAGGGCTCATTATACAGAATACTGTCATTTCAGCTGTGGGAACTTATTAATTAACTTGGAGTTTTTTAATGTAGGTGTGGAATCTTTTGATATTTCCTCATGTATCCTGCCATGTCAATTGGTATTGTCATTTTAAGACTATTTATGCAGCTATATGGTTCACTTTTCTGGGTGCAGAAAATGCATTATACGTAGAAGATGCAGTTTCATAGAACACATCCTGATCTGACTCTTACAGTATTTACAGTCCTTTTCTGTGATGTGCCATGAACCTCATACAAAGGGGCTTTGCTATAGATAGATCAGGTAGGGCTGGACACCCACACTGTGTAACTTAGTTAGGCTTTCATTTATGTGAAAAGACACTGAAGCCATGGCAACTCTTATTAAAGAAAACATTTATTTGAAAATAGCTCATAGTTTCTGAGGTTTAGACCATCATTGTCATGGCAAAAAGCATATTGGCAAATAGGCAGAAATGGTTCTAGAAAAGAAGCTGAAAGTTCCACATTCTCATCATGTAGAAAAAAAGGAACTGTGTGCCACATTGGAGGTAGCTTGAGAATATGAAATTAACTAGTTCGGCCACATTGGAATGCAGTTTGGCAGTTTCTCAGAAAACTAGGAATCAATCTCCCCAAGGACCCAGCAATACCACTTTTAGGCATATACCCTAAAGATACACATTTGCACCCGAAAAGCATTAGCTCAGCTATGTTCATAGCAGCATTATTCATAATAGCAAGTACCTAGAAACAAACTCGATGCCCCTCAACTGAAGTATAGATTAACAAACTGTGGTACATCTACTCAATGGGGTAATACTCAGCAGTAAGAAAAAATAGTATTCTAAAATTTGCAGGCAAGTTAATGAATATGGAGAATATGCTCCTCAGTGAAGTATCACAATCCCAGAATGATAAGCAGGCAATATACTCTCTCATTAGTGGACTTTGAAAAAAAAATATGTCATTGTATACAAGAGCTCAAGGCTAGAACATAGCTAAATGATACAATGCCTCACTTCTGCATTGAAAGCCTCTGTCAGGGGTGTGGGTGAGGAAAGACTGTTTACTTTAAGGGTCTGGCCACAGGGAGTCTTATTATGCTCCAGTAAGTAAATGAGCAGCGTGAATGGGCATTTTTGTAAATGGGGAGATTATAAGAATATGTATGAATCTGAGAAAACTGATAACTGAGTTTGATGGGTGCATGATGTTAAATAATAAATATAAATAAATAAATAAATAAATAAATAAATTCAAAGGCCAGCACCTCAGTGACAAACTTGGTCCAGCAAGGCCACACCTATCCAAAGAAGACTCCTAAAAATACACCTTCCTAACTCCAAGTATTCAAACATGTGAGCTCTCGGGGATATTTCTGTACATACAAGCATCCATTGTTCACTGGAATTGGTTTCATTTTGAATTTTTGGTAACCTTAGTCTGTGTATAACAGCATTATTAATATATGGCTAAAGATACACTTGTCTATGGGAAGAAAAATGGGTATTTAAAATTAACCTAGAAATTAAACTAGTTTAGAAAAGTGTCCAGTAGAGGTTCTCCATTAGGAACCATAACATTACTATCAATAAACAGTTGATTGCATTTCAGTGTCAGCCATAATTTTTCTTCTTTTAAGTAGCTTGAAATCCAATTAGGCACTTTCCAGTTACTTCCAAGGGATACCTGTCACTCTTGCACATTTAGAGATACAGTGTCACATTGGTCGTTGCTGCAGTTTGTAAGCATACGTGGTATAGGACAAATGATTGTTTTTCTCTGTTGCCAGCTTGCATAGACTCTTCCAGTATTATAAAATTTAGTTCTCACAGAAGAAGTTTCTTCACCAAATCTGTTATGTTCATACATTGTTTCCATATTGGTTTGTTATCAAGAAAGCTTTCTTGTAAACTGATGAGAAGAGAACAGATGCAGAAACCCACAACAAATATCATGTGTTTAGTGTAAAAAGGCCAACCAAAGAAACACTCCATGTCTTTGAAACTAGAGACAAAATGTTAAAATGAGCCAGTAAAAGAAATACATTCTGGTCCTGAAACCAGAGTCAAAGAAACATACTCTTCCTCTAAAAACCTCAGCATGCAAATCAAACAATTCCAGAGCTTAAAAACCAACCATTTCCTGAGCACAAAAACCAACCAATCTCTGAGCTCAAAATGCAGCTATTTCTAAGTGGCTCAAGATTAGATATTAAAATCCAATCAATTTACTTCCTGAAAATCTTTACCCTGGAAAAACATTGTCACTAAGAGACCCTTTATAGGCCTTTACCTGTTCAGTTTGAAGCTGCCTTTTTCTACCCTGGCACAGGCAACTACTCTCCTAAATTACTCTCCACAAATAAATTTCTTGAGTGAGGTTAGGATGAAAACTTCTTTCACCTGAGTGGAGCAAGGCACAGAAGTGACAACTTTTTCCTGAGCATGAGAAGAACTCCTACCTTTCTTCAGGAAAACTCTCTAAGCAGAGCAGAACACATCAGGCATGCAAAGGTTCCTCTGAAGAAGAGCAGAACTGTGATACACCTGTAGAGACACTACAGCCAACTGGATAGGGGATATAGTATTGCCTGGCTTCCTACCAGGGTACATTACCCTTCAAAGCTGTATATATTACCTAGTTTAAAATACCTAAGATATCTTTACCTTCAGATATATAGGCATCATGTGGCTTTGAATAGCCAGAATGTCTTTCCTTTCAAAGCTGTAACACTTACAGGTATTCCCTGCCTGCTGATGGAAGAGGACCTGTACATATATTGTTACAAAGAGCTGTAATAATTATAATATAAGCACTCTAAATGGAACATCTCCATTAAATCTATCCCTTTAGAGTTCCAGGAACCCCACAGAAGAGGAGGCAAATAGAATGTAAGAGCCAGAAGAAATGGAGAACACCAGAATTACAAGAACCTGTGAATAAACTAAGCAAGGCACATAGAAACTCAGAGTCTGACTCAACATACCTAGGGCATACATGAGTAGTAATCAGGTCCTGTGCATGTATTGTATAGATATTACCTTAATATTTTTTATATTAATTCTGACTCTGAGAACAATTGAGTCTCTATTATTCTGTGTCTGGACTTGGATCTCATTTCATTCTGTTGGGTTTCATGGTCCAGCATCAATATAATAGTTTTTAGTTTTTATCTTTTTATACTTTGTTCTGTGATGTTTTGTTGTGATCCTTAGAGGCCTATTATTCACTAATATGAGAAGAAAAGTAGAACACATCTCTAGCTCACTTGCTTTCACTTAAGACTCTTCTTTCTTATTGATCTGCCTCTTCCAGTTTTGATATGAAGGATTGTAGCAAGTCTAAAATGGCTTGCTATGTCATTTCTGTAAAAGTCCTGAGGCTTGTTCATTTTTAAAGGGAAACAGAATAGGAGTGGGTCTGGGGTAGAGGGAAAGTGAGGATGAGGAAGAAGTGGAGTAAGGGGAAACTCTAGTCAGGATATAATATATGAGAGGAGAATTTTAAAACAAAAGAAATATAAAATGATAGGAAAACATCCATATGCAATATTCTACTGTGAATGCCACACTCAGTGTAAAAGCAATATGAACTGTCCTTATGTGAAGGATTTTATATCTATTTCCTCAAACAAATTGTGGATCAAAAATATTACACCTTGGATCCCATTCCCCCTAGAGGAACACCTGACTCAGTCTTGATGTTGTGGGGAGAAAACTGGATCTGCCAGGATTGGAGACTGAACTGAACACTTTTGGGATCTTGGAACCTTTGGACCCCTGCCCATGCTGGGAAGGAATAGGGGAGATGTGGAGAAGAGAGAGTGACCTGATTATGTGGGAGTGGGAAGGAACCTTGAATAAGGATATACACGGATAGAAAATGTGACTTCTTTATTCATAATAAAAAAAATTATAAAATGAAACAAGCTATGTACATAGTGGTAACATGGACAGACTTTCTTTTATCAGTCTTCCTCACATCACATGAATAAATGGTATGCAGAAATATTGGGTTTAAGTGAATTAGTTAAAAGTGATTATATTTGAGAATAAATATAAAAGTATTTTTATGCAAATAATCCTACATCATTACATCAGATACAGAGCATCTAAAAGTTAGAGGGCTCCTGAAATTAGTTCCCATATATCCTGAGGGATCCCAAAATATATTAAACACAATCAAAGCTCTTAAGGCCTTTTTGTTTACCATACTGATGTCTCTTTATTTTCCTTTTAAGACAACCTCATTTTAAATCCTGGCCCTCCCTAGTACACTGGTGTATTGTCGGATTGCAAGCATGACTCACCATGATGGCTGTACCTAAGTAGTAACATAATTTTAACTAAATAACTTTTATCAATTTTGTGCTCCAATGATAAAGGAATCCAGTATTCGACTGTGGGATCAGTGAAGAGGTCACTCACTCCTTATGGCCAAGAGACTGGGAGACTGGTCTTCAAACTGAATCTGTTGGAGACCTCACACTGATACTCCCCAGCATCCAAACTCCAGAAAGGTTCTATTTTGAGTCCACACTTGGTTGGGGATAGAGTAATTCTCTCTGACAGCTTCAGAGTCTGGTTATTGAAGATCCAACGAATGAAAATATCAGTGTCAGGTGAAATGCAGCTGAAGATCACAGATCTATGTCCTGAGACTGTGGTGTCAGTGATTTTCACAAAAGGCTGCTTCACATTCCCTGTGAAGAAACAGAAGAGGTACCAAATGACAGTAGTCCAGAGAGTTCAAACAGGTTCTCTTTAATTCACACTTTATAAAGCTCCTGGGGGGATGGACCTATGACAGTAGACATTACTTGTACTTTGGATCTGTCACCCAGAGATTGTGTGATCCTGATTCAGGCACAGATGCCTATGTACCAGTTTTTATATAATAGGATACACAGTGCATGGTTATTGCTGTATCCAAGAATTAAGTATAGTTAAGGGCAATGGTTTAGTATTTAAATAGGGTAGCTGTTCACATCAGTAGCAATTGTTACTATTTGCCTTCAGAAGGGAATTTTCTAGGAAGTGCCCATAGGATAAAGGAGAAATCTGAAGTAGCTGTTTCCTCTGATTCTTCTCTTGGTGGCTTAGCCTTCCTGTGAAGTCTCATAAGCTCATATAACAATAGGATAATGGTCTAGACACTTGTCTACTGAGCCTCAGTTGAAGAGATGTGCAGGAGACCTGTGTAAATGCAGCTGTCATGGCTCTACACAGCTAGGTCTACACTCTATGGGTTAGCCAGTTCTATTACTTGGACAGTCAGTAAAGCTTTGTTCCCAATCAGCTCTCATAATAAATCTGGACAGTGACAGAAGTCTCTCCAGTGTCACCATGTGTCCAACCATGGGCAAAGTTTTAGACCCAGAGTTTTCTGGTGTTCTCTGTGAAAACCCCATGGCTTACTCGGTAAGGGACTACTTGACTGCCACAAAGTTTTTCTGTGGGCATGTGCATGGTAAAAGCTCTAATAGTCTGGGATGCAGCTGACACCCTGGGTGTGAGTATATTAAGCTCAAATCCTCAACTCTGCACTTAAATTAACTGAGTGATTCTGATCTCTTTCATTTAGTCTACCCCATGTATGTCCTGCAGTGAAAGCCCAAGACATAGTAAGGGGACACAGTGATGTGGGGGGAAAGAAGGCACATCCTAGACCTTACAGTTGAGTATATAAAGTAGGATAAGACCCACCCAGCAGTTGGAGAACATAATGGGATACTTACTCTTTATTTTAAGTTCCACATATGCTGTCTCATTTTTGGAATCTTTTTTAAAAACTGATAGTGTGTACTTTCCTGTATCTTTCTCACTGACATTGTGGAGCATCAGTGATCCATTTATATACAGCATTGCTCTTCTTTTGTATGTAGGCTCCCAGGAGGTAGCATCCATGGTTGTACTGTATTGTATAATTTCAAGGATCTGGGACCTTTGCTTTGATTTGTACCATGAAAAAGATTGCAGGTCTTTTGGAAGGTTATAAACTTGGAGAAGAACGCTTTCCCTTTCTGCGGGATACCGAGGCACTGCTTGGATCATGAGTTTGGAAGAAGTGAGACGGTTACAGAATGGAGAAAGTGAAGCTAAGAGAGAAAAGAGGAAAAAAGAAGTCATCACAATTAGATTATTTTGCTTGGTGTAAAAATGGTGACCGCCATACTGAGCAGATGAATTCATTACTCTACTTACAGTTGCAGGTGTGTGTGTCTATTCCATTTAATGAATGACAAAAACATGACCTCTTCATTCCTAGTATTGCTCCTGAAAGTTTTGTGCCCTCGGGATGAAACTGTCCCCTTGGGTGTCTATATGGCTGTTCTTTCACTGCCTCAGTAAGTGCACTTTGTGATAGGAGATGATACCACCCACCCCTAAACACAACAGGCCTGGGACTTTCACTTTCTATATTTTTTCTTCAGTGTTCCTTGAGGCAAAACTTAATCTCTGACTTCACCTTATAGGTGTGCTTGCTGGTCTGTCAAGTAATCCTTAAATCTGGGGCTGTTTGGGGGTTCAGAACAATCTGATCTCCAAGGCAGGCTCCGGTCTTTAAAATGCTGAGGTATTAGGCTTGTTGCTGGCTTTATGTCAACATAAAAAAAGCCATAGTCTTTTTACAAGATGTTGAAAATATCACCACCTGATTGGCCTGTAGGGAAAACTATAGTTTTTAAGTGTAGATTGATGCAAAAAGATTCAGCCCAATGCATGTAATTTGAACTGAGAGCTAGGAGTCCTAGGAGATATATGATAGCTGATTGAGCAAGCATGAATAGTAAGCCACTAGGAATCACTCCTCCATGGTCTCTGTAGCATTTCTTATATTTTATTTATGACATTCTCAATTTGTAGCTAATAAATATCCCAGTTTGACATTAATGTTCTAAATCGTTATTCTTTATAGCTTTGAGAGGATATAAGAGTACAACACTAGAAAAATGCTCCCCTGGGTCACTTTTGTCAAGTTTTGGAAAAATGACAGGATTTAGGGCTTCTTAGTCTGATGCCCCAAGTGAC
This sequence comes from Sigmodon hispidus, assembly GCA_004025045.1. Lineage (NCBI taxonomy): Eukaryota > Metazoa > Chordata > Mammalia > Rodentia > Cricetidae > Sigmodon > Sigmodon hispidus. The sequence continues at coordinate 16,090 of PVIH01019447.1, read as the reverse complement.
TGAGCTGACCCTGACATCTTACCATGAGTTACTTTCTATTAAGGTCTTCCTTGATGCAAATGGAATCAAAGAATGGAAGCTGATCTATGGACATTTGTCTCTACCAGTGTTTACTGCACTAAGTGCTCAAACCTCCACATGAGGACACAGTGCAGAGAAAAGAGAGGCACAGGCCATGCATGAGCATCCTGTGTATCTAAGCCCCACCCAGCACTGAACAATTACAAAGAATCACTTACTATCCACATGGAGTTTCACGTGTGCTTCTTCATTTTCATTGTATGTTCTCATAATTCGTACAGTGTACTTGTTAGAGTCTTTCTGGGTAACACCACGAATCAGGAGAGTTCCATCACTGTACAATGTCTCTCTGCCACTGTATGCAGGGCCCCACTCAGTTAATTTTTTGTCTAGTGTGTATCGGGCAATTTCAACTGTCCTGTATTCAGTTATCCATTTTAACCAGATATAGCCTATATTATTCTCTGGTGAATTGCGAACAAGTAGATGAACATTTTCTCCTTCAGCAATGCTGGATGGCACTGATTCAATAGTGGGCTTGGAAGAGGCATCAAGGTGCCCACAGGTCCACAGAATGGCTAGAAGGAAAGAGATAAATCCATCTAAGTTAGAACTTTTGTATTAGACTAAGATGAGTCTTCATGTCCTGAACAGCTGTGCCCACAACTCAACCTAGGTATGAAAGTGTCTTTGTGCCCTACTTGGCGGAGGTAAGAACATGAACTCCATGTATTCAGCGTCCGTGCACTTGTCATTTTCACCTTGGGGTGATCTCTCACTGTTGTCAACATGGCCCTGTCTTATTGCTATTATATCCCTGCTCACATTAACAGTGGATTAGTGTTAAGGTGAAGCCTGCCAGACCTTTGCTCCTACAGACAATACATCTTCCCTCTGACTTTGTTATCCATGTGATTTGTTTTCTTCTTGAAGTTCCAATGAGCAGATGACATTATCATCTAGCTTAATTTTTTCAAGTTCACTATGACTGGGGCATCATAAAAACAAAAGCTTCTTCATCTTATTTAACAAAAAACTATGCCTGGGGAAAAACTTGGATATCTGTACAGAATGAATGAACGATACTCAAGAACCTTGCAAGACCATAAATTTATAAAATAATAATAGGCTAGAGGCTGTAGTATTGATTCATTCCATTTTCATTAATTTTTAATACTTGTTCACATATTATATTGTGTGTGTGATTTTGTATCAGGACAATTCTCAGTGTGGGTGGCTGTGTGCAGAACATAGTCCTTGAATGAAGATCAGAAAACAACTTTGTTCAATGGCCACAGAATGTCAAAAAAGAAGCAAATGCATATATACATTGGCCCGTATGGCTTTCTGAGATTCTTTGAACCTCTATTTAGTTCATTCTTCTAGGATGTTTTATATTTCCCAAAGGAAAAATATAAAGGGATAAGGGGAACGTGATCACATGACACTGCCTCAGACTCATTAAAAATCCAGTCGGTTGTGTCCATGATTTCCAGGTCTGAAATAAGTGCAAAAACAAAGATGGCATGAGCCAATTAGATAAGATCCTGATCAAGGAAATTCTTCAATGCTAGTTTAATCTGTTTCCTGATGTCAGCCCTGATCATTAGAGGAATTCCAGTTCAAGTCTGGAGAGCTGTCAGATCAGCTTAGCTGTAGCCATTTCCCAAAATGAGAGAATTCCCTGAGCTAGACGACAGAGGACACTTGTCAAAAGAATCTCTGTCCTCTCTCCCTGTTTTTTGTCTCCTCAACCTTCCTGTGACGTCTTTTAAGCCCATCACAACATACACATAATGGCCAGGGCACCTGTCTACCTAAGCACTCCCTGATCACACTCTGGAAGAGAAGTCCAGGAGACCTAGACTAAGCATATCTCTTATGATAGTGCACAGGTTGTTTCCAAAGGTGTAGGACTTGTACTCCTAACAAACATTGTTCTCTGCCATTAGAAAGTCAAAATCTAGCCTTTGTGAAATGCTTCTCAGTGTTTGCTGTAGTTGATTGAGGAACAAAAGTCTGGAGCCAGAGTATCTTGGTCCTCATATCATTGTGAGAATCTCAAAATTTCCTCCACCATGCTCGTTGATGATTCCATCAGGATCTTTCTCTAAAATACATTCCTGTGATAACTCGAAACTCTAGACTGAGGCTGTTATTCTAAACTGAGTTACCCATCATCTATTAACCCGTGTGTAAAGAGAACTCAAATGAAGGAATGTATGCTATTGCTATTATTCTGCACCATATGCTTTCTGTACTGAATACTAAAACATTAACATGGGAATGCAATGCAGAGAGGAAGAAGGCACAGGCCCCTCTTCTGTGATTACAATGCCCTTATTTTAACAGACCTGATGAAGTCATGGGTTGAAGGCAATCACAAAGGCAACAGAGAAAAAAAAACAGAAAAAAACAACAAAAACAACAAAATAATAAACCCCACCCAGAATAAAAAATTCACAAACAAACACTTACGGAGCACGAAGATGTACATGGAGGTTTGTGACACAATATCTGCATGTCTATTAAAGGTTCGTAGAGTATAGAATCCTGTGTCCATTTCATTAACGTTTTGGAGCAGCAGGGATCCATTGCTGTACACAGTCACTCTTCCACTATGTTCAGGCCCTGGCAGACTTACATTTGCATTTGGTATGTATATTGCAATGGCATGATCCATGCTAAACACCTTTTTGATCCAAGCAAAGGCTACAAGCTTCTTTGGCATATTGTGGACAAGGAGCAGAATGTTTTGTCCATTGGCCACTTGGGGTGGCACAGTTTCAATGGTGACATGGGCAGTGGTGGAAACTTGCCAGCAGGTGGCGATAATGGAGGCTAGAAGAAAAGAGACAAAAATTATCAAAATGGAGTGGATGTGATCATCACAGAGAAAAATAATCAATATGGAGTAGATGTGATCATTACAGACAAAAATAATCAATATTGAGTAGATGTGATCATCACAGACAAAAATAATCAATATTGAGTAGATGTGATCATCACAGATCAAAATTATCAATATTGAATAGATGTGATCGTCAGTCAGCTTAAGTATGTCATTATCCATGTGACCACACTTGGTAGCCATGAGCAACATGACTTACATTTCCGCAGAGCCTCTGACAGTGTCAGTGACACTTTTAGGAATCTTGTGATCAGGTATCTGTCTGAATTCCCCCTCAGTGTCCCTATATTTATCCTCATATATAGTATTTGGTATAAAAAGCAATGGCTCTCTCAGCTCCTCCACTGGAGAATCTCCACTTTCTGTTGTTTTTCTCTGTTGCCTTTGTGATTGCCTTCAACCCATGACTTCATCAGGTCTGCTAAAATAAGGGCATTGTAAGAACAGGTATTAGTCTAAGCTTTATGGAAAGTGAGTAAAAAGGTTCAGACTCAAGTGGATAAAAGAAAAAGATAGTATCTTCAACAAATTGTTGAACTGGCATAACAGGATGGTAGTATACAGAAAAATGCAAATAGATCCAAGCTTGTATAAAACTCAAATCCAAGTGGATCAAAGACCTCAACATAAAACCAGCCACACTGAACTTGATAAAAAAGAAAGTTGGAAATATCCTACAATACATTGGCACAGGTAACCACTTTTTAAATATAATACCAGTAGCACAGACACTAAGAACAACAATCAATAAATGGGATCTTCTGAAACTGAGAAGTTTCTGTAAAGCCAAGGACACAGTCATTAAAACAAAATGGTAGCCTACAGAATGGGAGAAGATTTTCACCAAAGCACAGAGGAGTGATCTCTAAAATATATAGACAACCCAAGAAACTAGAGCCCAAAACCCTGAATAATCCAATCAAAAAATGAAGTTCAGAACTAAAAAGGGAATTCTCAACAGAAGCATTACAAATGGCTGAAAGGCAATTGAAAAAATGCTCACCATCTTTAGCCATCAGAGAAATGCAAATCAAAACAACTTTGGGATACTACCTTACACCTGTCAGAATGACTAAGATCAAAAACAAGGTGACAGCCTATGCTGGAGAGGATATGGAGGAAGAGGAACACTTCTCCATTGTTGGTAGGAGTGTAAACTTGTTCAGCCACTCTGGAATGCAGTATTGTGGTTTCTCAGAAAACTGTGATTCACTCTCCCCAAGGATTCAGCAATACCACTATTGGGCATATACCCTAAAGATGTACATTCACACCCCAAAATCATTAGCTCAACTATGTTCACAGGAGCATTATTCATAATAGCAAGAACCTGGAATCAACCTAGATGCCCCTCAACTGAGGAATGGATTAACAAACTGTGGTACATCTACACAATGGAGAAAAAAATGGTACTCTAAAATTTGCAGGCATATGAATGGATTTGGTGTATATTCTCTTGAGTGAGATCTCACATAGCCAGAAAGAAAATCAGGGGATGTTTCACTGATTTTTGGACTTTAGGAAAAAGCATTCCTATGTCATTGAAAGATGATTGGTGAATAAGTCATTTAATGTATACACACACACACACCAAAAAAACTTCTGGTTTGACTATAGGAGGGTTGCTTAGCCAAAATTTATAGTGGCCATTGTGCATTCATGGGCATTAGCTGTGTCCTACTGTGCTTTCTTCATCTGTAGCTGTGCCTAAGCTGGCTTGAGGAGCTTTAGATTTTATTTTTTATGTTTTATGTATTTTAGAGAAAAAAGAAATTTTATTACTGTATGGGTATTTTTCATTTTTTAGCTATTCTGAATGTTTTGCTTTTTTATATAAAGTTTGATATAGATTTTCAAAAAACAATAAAAAAGAAAAATAGAAAAGAACAGAAGGAAGGAAAAGGAAGGAAGGGAGGTAGATGTCCCCATGGGATGGATTATCTACATAGTTCCCAAGTAAGTGACAATAATTATATTCAAGTGTAATTTAATGTTGTAATTTTACTCATGTATTTTATGTGTGTGTTTCTGACGGCAGGTGTCATCTCAATTCGTGCATGTTATACGTGAGTCCCAAATATGTGTAGAAAATATGTCAGTTCAGAAGGCTGGCAGGCATGGTAGATGGCAGATGAGCAGGGAGACCCCACTTTTGATGAGGGAAATGAAGAAATTGGAGGAGGAATAGAAGGTGGACAGGGGAGAAGAAGGAGACTTTTCTCTAAAGAACTTTGGTGTATGATGTATGGGTTTGAGGATGACCAGAATTCTTACACTCAATCCATGAATATTCTTGAAGATTTGACATTGAATTCAGGACTGAAATGACTCACAAGGCAATGTCAATCGGAAGACGGGGTTGATGGAGTGCAAGTTGAAGGTATTGTCTTCCTGATTCAAACGGACCCACTGAAGTTTTCTAGAGTTAAAGACTTATTATTTGTTTTTGTTGTTTTATTTTTACAGAATAAAGTCATTTTTTCTTAAAAAAAAAGACTTATTTTCTATGAAACACGAATTGAAATGGGCTAGAAAAACTTTTGACAAAGCTAACTTTAGATTTTGACACCATTTATAGGATTTTATTTGGAAACCACACACTATAGCTTGTTTATGGTAATATGATAGTATATCATGATACCAAGCATGCAATGAGGGGTCTTCCATCTGGGCTTCATAACTGGAGCTTCCATTGCCTGCCTTTCTCTGGCTGTACTTGAACTGTCCACTGGGCTTTAATGACAAAAATTATGCCAACAAAGCAGTTCCCCCCGAAGAGGGTAGACTTGTGTATTCCAGGCTGTACACCATGGCTGCAGAATATGCAGTCTAAATGTCCTTTGACTTTACTAAACTTGAGGCATGTGCTTTATGTATTTCAAGTTTTTACAACAGTGGCAGGAGACATTCTTGAAGAGAGTGAACTTGTTTTTTTTTGTTTTTGTTTTTGTTTTGTGTGTGTGTGTGTGTGTGTGTTTTAAGGAACTAAGTTCTTGTAAGAATTTTTATCTGTTTTAATAGATCATTTTTAAAATGAAAATATTTGTTAAATTTTAGTGAACATCATCTTTCTTGATAATCGTAAGGTTTCTAAAAATAAATGCTTTCAGTAGTAGGGATGGCAAAGCTTATAAACATGAGGTCAGGACAGGTGATGTTCTAGTGACAGAAATGTAAGTACTTTGGTTTTGAAAATGTATAGTTGATTAAATCCACATATGGCTTTGAAACCATTTTTGTAGTTATGGATATGCAGGCTTTGTGAGTATTTAGTTTATTATTTAATAATAATGTATTATTATTATTAAATTATTCTATTTAGCTTACAATTAGGATTAAAATAAAGAGGTTAATATATGTTACTCTGTGAAATTTACTGGTATTTCTCAACATCTCTAAATAAGTACTTGAAGAAATACTACCTGTTTAATCTGCTGATACAAAGAATAAAAAATGAAGAATTAAACACACTAAAAAATGTCCCAGTGTGTACAAGAGTGGTTGTATGCCATAAGCACTTGTATGGATATAAGTCTCTCAGTGTGCTCAGGTGTGGGAACATGCCACTGCCCTGGTGTGAAGGGCAAAAGAGCCTGCAGAGTTACATTCAGGTTGACATATCTCCACAACCTGAGCCATCTCAGTGACCTATTCCTGTTTGACTTCTATTTGCAGTCACACAGTCATTATTTAGGATATCAGTCTTCAGAATATTGAGGCCAACATACTGACTATGGATATAGAGTTTTTGAGGCTTTTCTCTTTCCCTCAGAGCTTCTGTCTGCTGAGGGTCTCAGGCTACTAAGCTTCTGTCCCTTACTGTATCTTATGCTACAGGGTTTCAGACAGAAGCCCAGAGTCTCCTCTATGGCTCTTCAACTCTTTAGGACACTCCAGGCTACCTCTGATTTCCTCTCCACACACTCAGTCAAAGGGAATACACTTACCTATGAGCAAATGCCCCTGCCAGGGAGTGCTTCTCTTGCATGGAATCAGGGAGGGCACCTTCATCTCTATTCTCAGAGTGCTGTTCTCTCAATGCGGAGAATAGCAACAGTTCTATCAAGGCTCTCAGTCTCTGCTCTTCTCCTTTTCTCTAACCAGTTTCCTCTCAGGTAGAGAACTTCCCAGAATCCAATGAGCTGTGGGTGGTGGGGTTTGAGTCCAATTCACTGCTCTGTCCCCTCCACTCTCGGTGCTGGCTCACATTCCTCTCAACTTCTCTTATATTTCTCCTATATGCAACATATTGAGCAACACGGCTGATAAGCATCCCTTTGCCTCCAGAGAACAATGTCTCATCGCAGAGCTGAAAAGTGCTGTGTCTTGCCTTGAGGCTGTCAGCATCAGAGGTAGCCTCCATTTAGCCTACATGTCCTTGTTTCACAGAGACCCAGATGACCATGCAGTCTGCCCTGTGCTCTCAATACTCTAGGAAGTTGGTATTTTTAAAACCTAGGAGGTTCGCTCAGATCGAGGTGGCAGTGGGTAGCCGTGCAAATTCCCTCAGCAGGAGCTGTGGGTATGGTGAGAGGCAGACTTTATCTTCCCCTGCTCCAGAGTATGTTGGGACTCTGCAGACAGCACTTGGTCCTGGGAGCAGATCCTGAAGCTATGGGAGCTCAACTCTCCCTCCCAAGCTAGGATATAGGTGCTTGTGCCTGGTAACCCATCCTCACCACTGGGCAGGGTCTGAGTCTGTCCTTCAGAGACCCCTGCAGTTGTTGGTTTGCTCAGTTCAAGGTGGTGGTGGATAGCCATGCAAATTCCCTCAGCAGGAGCTGTGGGTATGGTGACCAGCAGAGTTTATCTGCCAATGCTCCAGAGTGCTCTGCAGGAGTCTCTGAAGGACAAACTCAGACCCTGACTAGAGTGGTGACAGGAGGCACACAAACCCGAGTGCCACAACTGACCAGGAGCCATCTAATCGTGAACCACTGAAGACATGGGCAAACATCAGTGCAAAAAATTACATAATACAAAGGACAACAAGGTAACTCCAGAAGAGAGTGGCGATCTTACAAATACAAGTCATGAACTGAGCAATGAAGAGGAAACAGAAGGAAGCAAAACCAAAAATTCCTTTTCAATGATCATAGAAGCTCTTAAAGAAGATATGAAAAAAAGCCTTAAAGAAATAGAAGAAAATACAAACAAAAAATTGGAAGAGATGAACAAATCTATGAAAGAAACATGCCAGGAACTAAAAGCTGAAATAAAAGCTAAAATAAAAGCTGAAATAGAAGCAATAAAAAAGGCACAAAATGAGGCAAAGATGGAAATAGAAAATTTGAAGAAAAAAGCTGGAACCACAGATACAAGCATAAGAAACAGAGTTCAAGAGATGGAAGATAGAATCTCTGAAGTGGAAGACTCAGTAGCTCAAATAGATATATCAGCCAAAGAAAATAGTAAAACTAAAAAAAACATAGCACAAAATGTTCAGGAAATCTGGGACACCATGAAAAGACCTAATTTGAGAATAATAGGAATAGAAGAAGGAGAAGAATACCAGCTCAAAGACACAGATAATGTTTTCAATAACATCATAGAAGAAAACTTCCCTAACCTGAAGAAGGAAATGCCTATAAAGATACAAGAAGCTTACAGAACACCAAATAAGTATGATCCCCCCAAAAAAAGTCAGCACGCCACATTATAATCAAGACACAAAACATACAGAACAAAAAAAAAATTTAAGAGCTGCAAAAGAAAAGGGCCAACTCACATATAAAGGCAGACCCATCAGAATAATTCCTATTCAATGGAAATGATGAAAGCTAGAAGGGCTTGGTCAGAAGTTATACAGACGCTAAAACAGCATGGCTGCCAAACTAGAATACTATACCCTGCAAAATTATCAATTACCATAGATGGAGTAAACAAAGTATTTCAGGACAAAGTCAGACTGAAAGAATATCTATCTACCAATCCAGCACTACAGAGAGAATTAGAGGGAAAACTCCAACCTAAGGAACCCAGATATACTCACAAAATCACAAACAATCAATAAGTCCACAGAAGAATACCCTAGAGAAAGGAAATACAAACAAGTTACCAACAAAAATGGCAGGAAATATGAATCAATGGTCACTAATTTCCCTTAATATCAATGGTCTCAACTCTCCTATAAAATGTCACACACTAACAATATGGATACAACAACAGAAGCCATCCTTCTGTTGCCTACAAGAAACACACATCAACTGCAAAGACAGACACTGGCTTAGAATAAATGGTTGGGAAAAGATTTTCCAGTCAAATGGTCCTAAGAAACAAGCAGGGGTTGCAATCCTAATATCTAACAAAGTAGACTTTAAGCTAAAAGCAATTAAAAGGGACCAAGATGGTCACTACTTATTCATCACAGGAAAAATTGGTCAAGAGGAGATTTCAATCTTAAATATTTATGCCCCTAATATAGGGGCACCTACAT
>PVIH01019446.1:0-35353 GCA_004025045.1 Sigmodon hispidus | reverse complement strand
CACACAGCCACACAACCACACAGTCACACAGCCACACAACCACACAGCCACACAACCACCCAGTCACACAGCCACACAACCACACAGTCACACAGCCACACAACCACACAGCCACACAACCACACAGTCACACAGCCACAAAGCCAGCCATGGAGTAAGAAGGAAAAAAAAAGATATATAGAAAAAGAAAGGTAAAGAGTCTAGAGGCAAAGTGTAGTTAAAGAGAAACAGGATAATTTAAGTTAGAAAAGCTGGCTAGAAACAAGCCAAGCTAAGATCAGGCATTCATAAGTAAGAATATGTCTCCATGTATTTGTTTGGGAGCTGGGTGGCAGGCCCCCAAAGAGTACAAAAAACAAAACAAACAAACACAAACAACAATAAAACCTCAAAAAACTACAGATAAAGGAGACTGAGATGGATAAAATCCACAAGGAATCAGTAAAAAGTTAAATTAGAAAAAAAATAAATAAAAGCAAGTACCTTAACCAGAGGAAGAAACCAAGGCTCAGAGAACTGAAGGGTAGGTTGGGGCTTGACACCAGAGTCCTTGTTCTAAGCAGGCTGCTGACTTGTTCTGTGTTTGCAGAAAGAAAATTGGGTGATGGAATAGAAATCAACTGAAATGGAGTTGTTTTGGTTGTTTATTATAATTCTTTTGAGTTTATAATGTAATTTCATCATTTACCCCCTTTCCTTTCCTCCTCCCAACCTTCCCCATATACTGTTCCCTTTGCTCTCTCAAATTTGTGGTCACTTTTTCTTTAATTGTTAGTGTGTGTTGTGGTGTGTATGTATTCCCAGACATATAAATACAACCTGCTCAGTCTGCAAACTGTTACTTGGTACTTGTTTTAAGAATGAACCCTAACCCTAACCCTGGACTGTCACCTTCTAACCAAAGGAGCGTTAACTATATCATAAAATGAACAGAGAACCTGCCACAGACGCATTGCCCCAGAACAGATCCAGGACCAGTGCTTTATGACCATCATTCAAGGTCTCCTCCCAAGAGGCAGGGGTGGTTAAGAGTATAGGCTAAGGTTTATAATCCAGTCTCTGTCACTGTCCAGCTGAGTGATCCTAATCTCTGTCCTAATGTCCTCCCTCATGAGCTGCTGGAAAAATAAACAAGTCAGAGCAGAAGAAGCCCCCGGGACTGAGCACCCCGGAACTGAGCACCCCGGGGACTGGAGACTGAGCGCCCCCGGTACTGAGCACCCCCGGACTGAGCATCCCGGGACTGTGCACCCTCGGGACTGAGCACCCTCGGGACTGAGCACCCTCGGGACTGAGCACCCCAGCGACTGAGCACACCCGAGACTGACTGAGCACCCTGGGGACTGAGCGCCCCCGGGACTGAGCACCCTGGGGACTGAGCGCCCCCGGGACTGAGTGCCCCCGAGACTGAGCACCCCCGGGACTGAGCACCCCGGGGACTGAACTCCCTCGGGACTGAGTGTGCCACCGTTATTATTAGTGAGGAATGAGGCTAATGTTTTATTCCTATCACCAAGCCCAGCTATCTAAAACAAGCCCCTGCTTCTCCTTGGCCCGCTTTCCTGTGAAAGCGCTGGGCCTTTCTGCAGGTGTACATCAGTCTGTACCAGCCACCATCGTGCTCTGGGGAGAGCTTCCCCATTCTCTCCAGCTAGAGCCGCTGCTGTGCTGGCCCCTGTGCCTGGCTTAGCTCTCACACCGAACCCTCTCCCCTGAAACACCATAACCCAATGGCCTCATCTATAGCTATCTGGAGGTCTTAGGGTTCAGTTTCCCAAAGGCTGAGGAACTTTATGACCCGAATGAAGTAGCATTAAACGCTCAGTGAAAACTTGTAGAACAGTCAAAAAACCAGAGATGATGCCAAGTGAGGCTGGGCGTATCAGTGCTTCACACCTGGGCATAAACATGCCTTTAGTTTCAGCATTTGGGAGAAAGGGTAGATAGATCTCCATGAGTTCAAGGCCAGCTTGATCTACATAGCAAATTCCAGGCCAGCCAGGACTACACAGTGAGAGTTAGTCTCTCAAAACAAAAGATAAACCTGAAATTGTGGTGCACTCCTGTAATTTCAACCCTGGACTACAGAGCATGTCAATAACAACAACAACAACAATAATAATAGGGCTGGAGAGATGGTTCAGAGGGTAAGAGTGCATTCTGTACAATCATGAGGACCCAAGTACAGACCCCAGCACCCAAGTATGCAGGGGGCATCCCACATCCCTGCATGCACACATGAACAGAGGTATACACACACATAAATAAATATTTAAAAGTAAAAATAAATAAGTTTGCTCCTAAAGGTGAAGTGCAGGTAGAGTAGACATTAGCATGTACAATGCTCTGGGTTCCAGCCCCAGCTACCTTCTAACTTCCCTCAGCCTTTGGGAAAATGAACAAAGAACCTGAGGACCCTGGCAGTATAAAGAACAACCACCCCCCAGCTCCCTTTCATTACTCCAGGGCATGAAACAGACTTTGAGACTCTCAGTGCAGCTCCAGACTTGACCTTTGCCCCACTGAGTATTTCCTTAACCAGTGTCGATCATAACCAGACTTAAATGGCTGCTTTGTGAAGAGATCAAACAAGAACCCAACTAGAAGATTCTTGGCACCTGGTGCAACACAGGCATTCAATAAACATTCTGGGCCATGATGGTGATTGTTTGGTGAGTCTCAGGATTCCAACTGGGGTACAGCTCAGGAGAATGGGACTGCTTAGCATGTAAGAGAGCCTGGGTTTGACCCCCCAGGACCAGGGGGCAAAACAGGAAAAGATATTTCAGACATGTGACAAAGGACTGCACCTTGCTACTGCTCTTCAGGCTTGGTTGTTCTTGAATCCAACCCAGCAGTCACACAAAGGTCACAATGCTTCCTCCTGGTCTCCCTCTTCCTGCAAGACACACAATAAAAGGCCCTGGTTGCCTGATTAGTGGCAGCGGATATACAATTAATTTTAATTTAGATCTAAAATCCTCCTCCTACCTTTCAAAAGGAATTGCACACCTATTCCAATTTACACACTGAACAAACATGGAATTTTCCAGCGGGTTTTGTAGCCTTTGAAGTGACCAGACCAGACTATTGATTTATTTCCACCTAACCTCTTTCTTTGAACCCAGAAGGGTCAAGGTTAATTATATAATAAAACACACTGTGCCCAGCTGCCCTTCTGAGGGTACAGGGAGTCCCTACTCCCTTTCTGAGCCAGCAGAGGTGGATTGAATTTCTAATTCCTTCCCCCCTCAATTCATTTCCTTCATTGGGGCCCATTAAGAAGAAAAGAAAAAAAAAAATCTGATCTCTCAATTCCTCCCTGAGAGATAAATTTTAATTTGCTGAAAAGCAACGAAGGGATGTGAGCTGTGTGCCCACTCTACCCCCTTCAGCTGAGAAACCTTGCCAGGCACCCCCAACATAGAGCTGGCAGAGGTAGGTGCAGTAGTCAAAAGATACAGACCTCTGAGTTGGGAGTCTTTATCTCCTATGAAGTGGGACACTGTCCCCCAGAGGGGCCCAGCTGGTTGACACCATGATAAACTAACTAGCCGTGGGCCACTCACACACATGCTCAGTCGTCAGGAGCCACCGAGAAGGGCAGCATGGCAATGCCTGCTTTCCCTATAGAGGGCGGTGGCACCAACAGCAAGTGTCACAGGGAGGAACTACAAAGGCCTAGTTAGGAACCAAGGGTTTTGCTTTGCTTTGTTCCTGTATCTTTTGCTTATACAATAATCCTTTGGGACTAGGAAACAAGTCTGTGAAAGTGTAGGCAGGTCTAACTTCATTCAACAGAACCCACATTAGAAAAAATTAAAGCTGGTCATGGTTGGCACATGCTTATAATCCCAGTGCTGAAGATGTGAAAATTGGTGGATGGTCCCTGCAGCTCAGTTGGCCAGCCAGCCCAGCTTATTTGATAAACTTCAAGCCAGCAAGAGTCTCTGTAGATAGATAGATAGATAGATAGATAGATAGATAGATAGATAGATAGACAGATAGATAGACAAATAGAAACAGATGGTGAAATAAAATAAAATAAATAAATGTTGGGCATGGTGGTGAACAACTTTAATTCCAGAACTTTGGTGGCAGATGCAAGCTGATCTCTGTGAGTTCAAGAGCAGCTGATCTACATAGAAAATTTCAGGCCAGCCAATAGTGAGATCCCATTTCAAAAATAAATAAATACATATATAATAAAATACATGAGCCCAGATAACTCAACTGGTAGAGCATTGAACTTTGCTGGTGGCTGCAGGAGACTTGATTTGAGATGTTGGAGAGTTGATCTGATCAAAATACTTCATATACATCTATAAAATTCTCAAAGAATAAATTTTATAACACTTTTTAAAAAAGATTATATATATATATACTCTGTGCTCTGCCTGCACATATGCCTGTAGACCAGAAGAGAGCACCAGATCTCATTATAGATAGTTGTGAGCCACCATATTAGTTGTTGGGAATTGAACTCAGGACCTCTGCAAGAGCTGCTAGTGCTCTTAACCTTTGAGCCATCTCTCCAGCTCAAGAATAAATTTAAAGAGTAAACAATAGAATACATTTTAAAATGCTAGTGAGGTGGTTTAGAGTGTAAAAGCACTTGTCCACATAAATTCAACCCCTAGAACCCACAAAAGAAGGAGAGAACTACGTTAGAAGGCTGCCTTTTCTTCTCCAACGTGTGCATCTTGCACAAGCGATAATGATGATAAGAAACTAAATTAAAATTTTTCCAAGATGGACATTGAGGAACACTGAGGCCGACCACTGGCCCCTACATACAGGAACATAGGTGCGTGTGCACCTTCGCATACAAAATTTGTTCTTTTTCACCCATATACTCCCACCCCCAAGGGAGAGAACTTTGTTAAACTGCTACATTTTACACCTGCGATGTTTACCAAATACCCACGTTTCGAAGGACAGGCTACCGGGAATTGAGATGGTTTAAGAGGAGGAGCCTAGAGGAAGGAAGTTGTATCTCAGGGGCGTGTCCCTGGGAAAACTTCCGGTGTCTGGGCGTCTTTCAGTTCACCTTTTTAGGGTTCCCGTGCGGCGTCCTCATGCTATTCTGCTCTTCCCCGAAAAGTCTCTTTTTCTTCCTGTCGTTTAAAAGCAAAAGATTCAGAAGCCGGCCAGCCAGTCTTGGGTCGCCTGGCAAGACTGACTCAGAGAGGTGGCCATGAGGCAGAGAGACAGACGGACAATTGCAGCTAGCTGGACGGAAAGGTGGACATGAGTCTCTCCTAGGTGTCTAGCCCAGAGAAGAGCCCCAAGCTCTTCCCTCTAAGTGATTAAGGATGTGGGGATGGAGTGTGACTGGTTGGGCCCACTCGGGGACCATCATTCTTCCTAAAACCCCAAATCTGTGAGGATTTCCCTCTGCACATCAGTGGATCTAAGTGGAAATGGTGCCTCTGGAGAACCAGTAAACCTAGCAGTGGCCTGCATCGCTGAGGAAGGTTTAACCGTGGCCCAGATTCTGGGTAAGGAATGAAGACTCTTTAAGAAGATGGCCCCAGATTATCCATTCTGCCCCAGGTCAGCCCAGGCCACCTTCCCACAGACATACTGTACTGTCTGTCACCTCCCTGGCACCCTTGGGATAGTGGGGGCCAGGTACAAGATGTCCAGATACATGGAGGTCACTGATGGTGCCTTTGAGAATGAATAAGAAGACCCTTCTCTGGATAGGGGAAGAAAACTTGAAGACTGGGGACTGAGCCATGCTCATCTCTGCTCATAGTTGGCTCCAGCACACCCTCTGTCCTCATGGACTGGCATCCTGGGGGTATGGGGCACACAGCAAAATAAAACACAATTTTAATGGCAAAAGAAAGCTTCTTTCTTAGAACTGAAGACTGTCATGTGGCTCCAGAGGCTGAGGCAATGAGGGTAGTGAATCAAGCCAGACTTAATACATAGTAAGACCATGTCTCAAAAGGTACAAAGTCTAAAGCCATTTGTTAGAAGGTAGCTTTAGGTGATCATAAACTACCCTTCTGTTTTTAGCAGAAACTCATTCTAAAGACCTCTAAGGAAAAAAAGCAATTCCTCTGCCTTCTTGTGTTGTGCCTGTGTCTCGAAATCCCCAAACAACAGAACCACGGAGCTGACTTCCCAATGCAAAAACAAAGGTTTCTTTATTCGAGCTCAGGCAAGGACTTTTCCCTGCACTCACTAAGCAGGTGAAGAAGCTCCAAGCCCTGATTACAAAGGGCTTATATAGGGAAAAACCACAAGCAGGAAGTTGTATGTCTTGGCCTTCTAGGATTGGGTAAGGGGACATACAATGAGGTAATCCTGTGAAATTGTTGGTCAGGCTGTAGGTGCTAAATTGCTAATGGTTCTAGAGCATTAACAATTTATGGCAAGATATGGGATGTCTGCAGAGACATCTGGCTCTTACTAAGTTTTACTTCTATGCCTCCTGTTTGTGTCTGGGATGTTTGCTTTGAATTTTGCTGTC
This sequence comes from Sigmodon hispidus, assembly GCA_004025045.1. Lineage (NCBI taxonomy): Eukaryota > Metazoa > Chordata > Mammalia > Rodentia > Cricetidae > Sigmodon > Sigmodon hispidus. Next base: position 28,869 of record PVIH01019446.1, on the reverse strand, counting down.
ACAGCACATTTTTTGGGCTTGAGTTCAGCTCTTGGTCACCATGGAGTCCTGTTCTCAGGATGGTGTTAGTTCTGGTCTTTCACCTGTTTTTCCAAAGTATATGATTCCTGGTGTCAATGTAACTTTTTGTTTGTTTGTTTTTTAGACAGTTCCTCATTTTGTAGCCTGAGGTTCACTATTTAGACTCAGCTGGCTTTGAACTCCCAGAGAACTGTCTTGCTGTGTCTCCCCAGGGCTGAGATTAAAGGTGTTTGCCAACATGCCTAGCAGCATGATGCCTTCTACCATCCCCATTTGACTTTGGAGGTTTTTTTTTTTTTTTTAAACCTTTTTTTTTAATCCTTGGAGATTATAATTCAGAGCCTTGTGCATATGAGGCAAATGCTCTACTATTGAGCTACATCTCCCCACCCTAGCTTATTTACTTCAATAAAATGATTTCTTGAAGGACAAATCACTTTTTATTTAGGAGTTCTAATATCCCTAACTAACAGTATTGTGTAGATATATTCTGATAGTCTTTTGGCATGATTGATTTAAGTCTCTTGTGAGCAGTTTATAAACATTGAAAAATACAGTTTATAAACATTGAAAAATAAATGTGGGGCTGGAGAGATGGCTCAGTGGTTAAGAATACTTGTTACTTTCACAGAGTATCATGTTTGGTTCCCAGCATCCACATAGTGGCTCACAACCATCCATACTCTAGTTTCTGAGGACACAATGCCCCTTGCTGTGAACCCAGGGCACTAGGCACCCACGTGGTACACAAACAGGCATATATGCAAGCAAAATACTCATACACATAAAAATCTTTTTTAAAATTACTGAAGAATATAACCTGGCAAAATAATAACACTTGGCTTAGATACAGTAAATTTTTTTTTAGATTTGTTTTCCTGGGCTCAATAATATATACCTTTAATCCCAATGCTTGGGAGGCAAAGACAGGCAGGTTTCAAGGCCATCCTTGAGTTCCAGGCCAGCTAGGGCTACACAGTGGAACCATATCTCACCAAAAAAAAAAAAAAAAAAGGAAAGAAAGTTATTATCACTTTACCTCTGCAGGTGAGAACATCAAGGTAGGTCTCTCAAGGTTATGTGATAGACAGTAAGTAGGTAGTGGTACTAGTTAACAGGTCCTCAACTTCTGTCCAGCATGTTCCCTCTGTGAGTGTTAGAAAGTTTTTAGGGGGCTGGAGAGATGGCTCAGAGATTAAGAGCACTGACTGTTCTTCCAGAGGTCCTGAGTTCAATTCCCAGCAACCTATGGTGGCTCACAACTATCTATGATGACATCTGGTACCCTCTTCTGTACACTATATTCATAATAAATAAACCTTTAAAAGTAAGTTTTTAGGTGGAATATATCTCTGTGGGCCATCTTTGAAGAGCAGAACCTGATGAGTCATTACTGTAAACTAATTATAATCCTTTATATCCCATGTCTTCTGTCATTCCCAACGGTGCCTTTGTTAATGATCTCTAATCAAAGTCGAATTAAAACTCTCCTTCTGTAGCTGTCCACATCTGTACTCCAGCCCTGCTTTGCTTGTTTTCTAGGACATTAGTGTTTCAGATGGTGCCAGGTCTGCCATCATGCAGAGTGAGCCTTCCAACTGACCAGGGTCCAGTGTTTGGGGGAATAAACAGCTCAGAAGCCATGCTGCGCCCTCCTCTTTGGTGGGTCGAATGTGGAGGACCCTGGTGGCAGCTTGTCTTAAGTTAGGGACCCAGGACTGTCAGCCAAAAGGTTGTTTCATCTTCAGGAGGCTTCATCAGCCTGAAGGGGAAAAGAGATGAGTGGGAATTATCTCCTTCCAACGGGAATTAGTGTGAGCCACAGGGAAATAGTCTCTGGGACTCTGACACAAAAAGATGAGCTTGAGAGGGAGTATACCCATTCCAGGCTGAGATGTGCCTGCTAGTCCTTTCTGGAACATTTTGGGTTTGCTTCAAGGCTTGATACCCACATCTCTGCTTCTACAAGACCTTTCTGACTCTTGGACACAGTCAGCTTCTACTGCTCTTCATTTGCATGGCTTCCCCCAGGTCCATCGCTGTAGGGTTAGTTCCAGGGCCCATGCTAGTGCTCACTGTAGCTAGTTCTCCATGGGCAGGGAAGAGACCTTGCCTCTCAACGTGCATTAGGCCATAGTTAAGGAAGCTACACTTGCCCAGCAACTCCACCCCCATGTATGTATGTGAATATGCATATGAGTGTATACAGACAAGTGCATGCGTGTATAAGTAACTGCATGTTATTTACAGGAATGTATGTATGCAAGTGTGTATGTGGTATGTGACATTGATATATGAATACAACTATATAATGATGCATGTGAGTACACATGTATTGTGTACCTGTTTTTATGAACGTGTAGGAGCATGTGACAGCCTGTCAGTCTTGACTTTACAGTATGGCTTTGTCCCTGATGCTTCTTTCATTCCCACAGGAAGCCTATGAGTCAGGTTCCAGAGGACCGACAGCCCTGTAGTAACTGAAGGCAGGGGTGGTTCTTAAAGACTGTGTGCACTTCGGCTCTGTCTCTCATCTCTTACTCCGTGGAGGCCACGACTTACCACCAGGAAAGGTCAGAGCCTGGAAGAGGGGATTAGAGATGATTGGACACAGGCTCTGAATCAGGACTAGAGGCCACACAGCATGTAACCCCTAAACTAGCTGAGAACAGCATCTCCGCAGTCTCTGTTGTCACAGCCACAAAGTCAACAGTCTGCAAAGTTGGGCCTCTCAGTCTCGGATAGGAACTAAAAGCTGGGTAGCACGGGCTTTAAAAAAGTTAGTAGCGAAGTACGGAAAGAAACAGGAGTAGTTACCATTATTGACAGGGCTTTTATTCTAGCAAACACTACTGTCCCAAATAAACTGGTTGAACAAAAAGAGTGCTGCTAAATTTAAGGAACTACAGCTCTAAAGGTATTGTGGAGGAATACACAATCCTAACCCACTAGCAGGTTCATTAGAAGTTCTTTTCTTTAACACCATAGAGATAGCCTTGTAAGAACAAGGCCTCAAAAAATTGGTTTAAGACTCAGAGTTGTTCCTCTCCACGGAAATCTTTAGTAAAAGGCGAAAGATTTATACGATCTGAAGAGAAACCAGAGTATGACCTCCAGTACTGTCACTCAGTATTCGAGTAACAGGAACTCCTAGCACAGTGACGGTGTCTACTTGACTCACGACTACTGTAGTTAAAAAGAACCATTCTTTTTGTTTTATAAGTTAAAGCAATTTTCCACAAAGACTTTCTTAGAACAATACTTTAATTTTTTGTTTTGTTTTTTGGTCCGGGGCGCGGTGTTCTGTGGGTATGCAAATTTGTGGCCGCCCCGCCCTATGGACAAGGGCGGGAGCGGCGCTCCACGCAGTGCCTGGCCTGGCCACAAGAGGGCGATGTGCACAGCTCGGTAGGAGCGGATCTGCGCTTAGTCCAGGACCAAGACTTGGTTTTATAATTTGTGTTTCTGTGGGTCTATTTATTTTACAGACTGTATTTTTTTCTTTTTACTTTTGTAGTTATTGGGATTAGACTTAAAACCTCACACATGTCAAGCAAGTGCTCTACCAGCGAGCTGTATTCTCAGCCCTAGTGACTACAATAGACTTGAACAAGGAAATAGCTATCCACTGTGGAGACGCTAAATTTAGGAAGCAGGTTCCTTGCTTTATTGAGAGCAAGGGGTGGGTATAAACAATGTGCCAGTGTCCTGTTTCTTGTTCTGCACCGGAGGCCTCTGAGTAGTTTCCTACTGCACTCAGCACTTCACTTGTGAATATTCTCTTTCTTGTCTGTTATTTGAGAATCGCTGGCGATGCTTGCTTTAAAATAGGAGCTTGCATGCTGGAGAGATAACTTGGAGGTTAAGTGGCTGCTCTTCCAGAGGACCTGGTTCAATTCCCAGCACCCACATGACAGCTCACAACTACTCTAGTTAGGTTTCTATTCCTGGTAAACACCATGACTAAAAGCAGCTTGGGGAGAAAAGGGTGGCTCATTTGATCTTTGTTTGTTTTTGAGACAGGGGTCCCCTGTGTAACAGCCCTAGCTCTGTACCCTGCCCTCTTTGTTTGACGACATTACTGGAAGGGGGCATGGCATTGTGTACGTGTGGAGGTCAGAGGTCACCGTGAGGGAGTCAGTTCTCTCCTACCATGTGGGTTCCAAGAAGGTAACTCAGGTCCTCAGGCTTGGCGGTAACTGTTTCCCGTGTTATTTAGGAATGCAACAATGGGTTCATTTCTCTGATGAGTAAAGAAAGGCAGGAAAGAAATGTCATCGTAAATCTTGGGGCATCCCAGAAGAACCATCATAAGACATCAGGGATCTTGGTGTCCCCTCTTCGGGTTCTTAGTCTCATTGGTAATGGAATTTAAGAACAGACACAAACAGAAGCTCTGGAATTTAAAGGGAAAATGCCAGGTCAGTCAAGCTGTAAATCTTGTAGCTGCCTGGAGGAGAAGAACAAAGATAATAAGCTGGCCTGGCAGCTAAGGGGCTGGGAGCGGAGCTTTGAGGAAGCCTGGCACCAGCTAAGGGGCTGGAAGCATACTTTAGCTATAGTCAGCAACAGGAAGCAGAAGACAAGAGAGATCAAAAGAGATAGTTACAATCACATCTCAGAAAGGCCGACAGACCCAGCCCAACCTCCCGGCTGCTCCTAGGATTTGCACTAGCGGCTGGGATTCAGGGAAAGAAAAGTAATTATAAAGTGGACTCTTTTTCCTAGAGGTGGTCCCCTAGCCAGATCCCTGACCTGTCGTCCCACTTAAAGGAGGGGACAAGGGTGGATTCTACCTTATGTTGATTCTGTTCTTTATAGAATCTTTATTATAGATCCAGCCTACCTTTATTCAGCAGTGCATACACACTGTTCATCTATTTCAACGATCATTTTTTTGTGGGGTGCTTTTGTATGCAAAAATATTTTTTCTATTAATCTTTTTAGAAAAGGATTTATGCATTTTATGTGCATGAGTGTTTTGCCTGCATGTATGTGTGTGCACTATTGTGTCCCTGATACCTTTGGATGTCAGAAGAGTGTGCCAGACTCTTCGGAACTGAAGTTATGGATGGTTGTGAGTTACCATGGGTGCTAGGAACCAAACCCAGGTCCTCTGAGAGAGAAGCCATTCTCTTAACCCCTGAACCACCTCTCCAGTTACTCTTTCTTATACCAATTTAATTCTTTTTGTTTCCTTTGGTTTTGATATTTTTTGAGACAGTTCCAAAAGACAAATCCAGGACTTGTATACAAATTTCTTTTTTGTATACAAGTCCTGGAATTGAAAAAAGAAATTTGTATACAAGTCCTGGAATTGTCTCTATAGACCATCCTGGCCTCCAACTCACAGAGATCTGCCTGCCTCTGCCCCAACCTTCCCAGTGCTGGGATTAAAGGTGAGTGCCACTATGTTTAGCTAGTTAAGAGATTCTAATGGAGTAAAAATAAAGGTTGCTCTTAAATGCCAGGCGATTGTGGCACATGCCCTTAATCCAAACACTCAGAAAGCAAAGGATGAGTTCAAGGCCAGGGGTACACAGAGAAACCCTGTCTCAAAAACCGGAAGTTCGTTTCTGAGGCCAAAGTAGCTCTATCTTTTCCTATCTCAGGCTCTGACAGAGAAAACTCCAAAGGGTCTAAAAACACCTGAAAGCAAAATCTCAGAGAGATGGTAGGTACTCTCGTAATAACGGTACAGCAACCCCCATAATACCACAAACTCACGTGTGTAAACACACCACGCATGTACTCTAAAGTCTTACTTTTGGGCACGAAAAGTGGAGCCTTGCAAGAACAAGGCCTCAAAAAATTGGTTTAAGACTCAGAGTTGTTCCTCTCCACGGAAATCTTTAGTAAAAGGCGAAAGATTTATACGATCTGAAGAGAAACCAGAGTATGGCCTTTGCCCCGCTTACTGCATTGCTAAGGTAATAGAACCTCCTAGTTTATTGATGGTAACTAAGTATTTAACGAGTCGTCGGCTACATAAATTTCTTCTTTGTTTATTTAAATAATATAGTGTTTTTAGTTTTTAAAAATTCTATTAATGAGTATGTTTTCACGAAAATAATCTATATTAGTTGCAGTGTATTATGGGTATGCAAATGAGATAGAGCAATCGCTTTAGAGACTGGCCCTGTTCCCCGGGGCCTCCTACAGGGGGCGGGGCGAAGGCTTAAGCCTCCTGCTCGAATTGGATCGGGTTTTTGGCTCCGAACACAGGAATTTGAACTTGGTTTCTTTTAAATAAATGTTTTTTTTTTTTTTTTTTTTAAGGCATTGAGGTACTAAAAGGAGGAAGAAATACTGGCAGGTTTCTTGTTCTGAGGGGTAGGGTTGGGACATGAGCATAGAGGGCTTCATAGGTGTTTTTGGCAATGTTTTCTCTGTTCTTGGTTTCTGTAATGAAAGCAACAAAGATAAGATCTCGCATATTCATTGCAGTGCGTTACCTCTGTACAAATGGAGGAAAAAAAAAATGAAGTTTCTAAACTATTGTGGCTTTCATTTCCGTACCAACTCAATGTAGAAAAAGAGAATACTTTTCCCACGGTTGATATATGTATGTATCACACTTGTGTGTCTGTGTGTGTGTACGTTTTTATTTGTATAAAAAGACCAATCATCACAGCATGCTCTGTATCATTAGCAGCAGCAACCTTTCCAGGTTCTGCCGACGTGTGAATAAAATTGTAGAGATATTCAGCACGCTCCATTAAAATACAAAGTCAGAAACAAAGTCCTGAAAAACATATTTCTGTTCATGTTCTGGCACCTAACACCCTTTTTTCTTCTCAGAAAACTTTTTTCTTAAGTAAAATTTACTTTTTTCAGTAAATCTTCTTTATTTCTCTTTCTTTTTTTTTTTTCTCGTTTTGAAACAGGTTTTTTGTTTGTTTGTTTGTTTTTTCCTGTGTAGCTTTGGAGCCTGTGGAGGAACTCACTTTGTAGCCCAGACTGACCTCAAACCTACTGGGATTTGCCTGCCTCGGCCTCCTGAATGCTAGGATTAAAGGTGGATTTAGAAAAAAAAAAAAATTCTTTCTTAAAGTTGGAAACATCAAGATTGTTTATTTGGATTGTTTATTTTGTTCATTTATTTATTTAGGGTTTTTGAGACAGGGTTTCTCAGTATAGCTCTGGCTGTCCTAGAACTCGCTCACTCTGTAGACCAGGCTGGCCTTGAACTTGGAGATCCACCTGCCTCTTTCTCCTGAGTTCTGGGATTAAAGGTATATGCCACCACTGCCCATTTTAGAATTTTTTTTATTTTATTTTTATGTGAATTGGTGTTTTGCCTGCATGTATAACTGTGTAAGGGTGTCAGACCTTGGAATTACAGACAGTTGTTAGCTGCCATGTGGATGCTGGGAATTGAACTCAGGTCCTCCAGAAGAACAGTCAGTGCTCTTAACCACTGAGCCATCTCTCCAGCCCTATTTTTTTTTTTTTTAAGTTTTATTTATTTATAATGTACACAATGTTCTGCCTGCATATTTCCCTGCAGGCCAGAAGAGGGCATCATATCTTGTTATAGATGGTTGTGAGCCACCATGTGTTTGCTGAGAATTGAACTCAGGACCTCTGGAAGAGCAGCCAGTGCTCTTAACCTCTGAGCCATCTCTCCAGCCCTCTAGAAATAATCTTTTAATGTGTTGGTTTACTCTTGTACCCTAAGAATTTTGTTTTGTGGGCTAGGGACACAGCCTAGTTGGTAGAATGTCTAACGTCCACAAAGTCCTGAGTTTGATTGTAAGAGCTTAATAAAATTGGAGGTAGTGGCAGATGCTTATAATCCCAGCATTTGGGAAGTAAAGGCAGAAAAATCACAAGTTGAAGGACATCTTCAACTATGCAGGAAGTTGGACAGCAGCTTAGGTGGAATACATAAGACTCTATCTCCAAAAAAAAGTGAGGAGAAGCTGAAAAATGGCTCCATGGGTAAGGGCACCAAGCCTGATGAACTGAGTTCAGTTTCCAGGACCCACATAACAAGCTGAGTCCAGACTCCCAGGAGTTGTTCTCTGACCCCCACATGTGCAAGAGCACACACACTCACACACATACACATAGACAGACAGATAGGCAGGCAGGCAGACAATAGATATGTGATAAATAGATAGATAGATAAATGTAGTTTAGAAAAGAACTTTGTGGGCTAGAGAGATGGCTCAGGGGTTTAGAGCACTGGTTCCTCTTCCAGAGGTCCTGAGTTCAATTCCCAGCAGCAACCACATGGTGGCTCACAACCATCTCTAATGAGATCTAGTGCCCTCTTCTGGTGTGCAGATGTACAGGGATGCAGAATGTTGTATACATAATAAATAAATAAATCTTTTGAAAAAGAAAGAAAAGAACTTTGTTCTGTAAATCTAAAACTTAAGGTAGCTTATGAGGTTCATGGCTCAGGTGTGGAGATGAGAAATTGTGTATAAACTCAAAACTGCAGCCATGGCCGGTTTCCTGTTGGACACATGTTGAGCAATCCCAAGGCATCAGGACTCTTGTCTTAGCAGGCAATCTCCCTTATTTTGTTAGTTCTGTTGAAGCCCTTGATCCTCAGCCAGCAAGAATGTTAACCAGATCCTGGAATCAGCAGTTTCTTTCCCTTTCATGGTCTCTGAACTTTCCTCGTCTTTTTAAATCCTGCCTTGTGTATATTATCTACTTTTCCTTGTTGTACTTTTCCTCACTTGAGTGATTGCTTCAGGAGTCACTGGTAATTGCCAGATTTTCAGTGGACGAGCCAGGCTTTGCTGGCAGTGTGTCTGAGCAGCGGCAGCTATGGAAGGTCTAATGAGTTCACAGTCCCATTTTGCTGCTGCCTTCATGATGCCCTTGTGGTAACTTTTTATTAGGCGCCGGGGATTGAACTAGAGCCTCGTGATTGCTAAGCAAGGGCTCTGTGCTGAGCTGTAGCCCTAGGCCGTCCTATGGAGTCCCTGCCTTTTGTTCTGCTTGAGCTGTCCTGGAACACCAGGCTGGCCTCAGACTCACAGAGATCCACCTGCCTCTGCCTGCTGAGTTCTAGGATTAAAGGCATTGTTCAGCAGGAATTATTTTGATGAATCTTATTTTATTCTTTTTCTAGTTATGAAGATGATCGAGCGTAGGTTTTTGTTTGTTTGTTTGTTCAGGATCTCACTGTGTAGCCCTTACTATCCTGGAACTTTCCATATAAACCAGGTTGGCCTTGAGTGCATAGAAATCCACTTGCCTCTGCCTCCCTTGCACTGAGAGTTCCATATCCCAAGTGTTGGGATGCTATAGGTGATACTGTTATGTCCAAATTAAAGTTTTAAGTATGTGCTATGCCTTGACTTTTAGGTATAAGTCGGGGTAGAATCCCTTTTTTTTTTTTTTTTTTTTTTAAAGAAACAAGACCATATTTCTTTGTCTTGTTTTGCTGTATAAAAAAGATCCCAATATAAATCAGGGATGGAGGAAGACAGATAGACCCACCTTTTAGTGTAGAGAAATAGGAGGGCAGAGGGGAAGCCTCATTAGGAGGAGTGGGGAATGTCATTTAAGGCTTAAAATATTCTCTGTAACAACCGGAGGAGTCTCCACAGCCCCAGAGGAAGGCAGAGCTTGGGGTTCTCGATGATTGTGTGTCCAGAGTCAAGGAAAGGAGGCTGTTCTTTTCACTCTGGGTCACTCTCTTCCTTGTGTAAGAGGGCTGGCTGCAGGGCTCGGAAGGCTGAGATCCGAGTATGTGGGTTAAAGGTCAGCATTTCCAGCAGCAGCTGCCTTCCAGACTCCTCCATCTCCAGCTGACTGCACTAGCTGAGGCCCTCTGGGAAAAGGCCCCTCCTGGCAGAGATACCTCTCGAGGCCACTCATCTTCTGGAGGCAATCCAATGAGACCAAAGGTTTTGCCCAACTGGTCAGCTTCAGAGTTTCCACAGAAGAGAGGCTTTCTACGACACATCTCTGCAAAAATAGAGCCAACACTCCCTATGACCACAGGTGTCACATATGTAGACTGCAGAAGAACTTCAGGAGCCCGGTACCAGAGTGTAACAACAACAGGCGTGAGGGCCATCTGGTAGCTGTAGATTCTAGCTAGGCCAAAGTCAGCCAGCTTGACTGGTCACCAGAATGTTCTCCGGTTTCAGGTCTCGGTGAACAATGCAATTTGCATGAAGAAAATCCAGGCCGCTTAAAAACAGATCCTTGATGGTCTCAACTGGCAAACCTGGAGGAGGTGCTGTGTCCAGGTATGTCCTTAGGTTCTGGTCTATATGCGCAAACACTGGGGTAACCTTGATGTCTCCATCAGTTCTGGAAGTAGCACAGACAACATTGGGATGCTCAAAGACCTCCAGCCTCCTCAGTAAGGCCACCTCAGGGACTGAGCTGATGGGAAGGCCCCCTCTGGCTCCTCCTCCATTAGGAACTCTCATACTCTGGAAGGCCACAAAGTGGCCACTGTGGGGATCTCAGTCCTTGTACACCGCCAAGCCAAGAGCTGTACAGTGGCCCTTTACCTGGGCCTGGGAACCGGTTCCTGCGGTGCTACACACTGAGGATGGGTCCTGGGCAGCTGGACGCAGCTGGACGCTATGGCCGAACCATAGACACAGGCTAGAGAGGCCCCCTACCCCACCCCCACACGTCACCAGCTGCCAGAGAGGCATGTGGAAACTGCAGAATCTTTTTTTTTTTTTTTAATTTCTAGAACAAACAGTAAAATTTGGGAGATATTTCTGAAGGAGTTAGTAATCTTTTCAAGAAAACAGTCCTTTTATATTGTTTAAAATATTCCCCCTAGTTACTGTTTCTGTGTATGCTTATGTATGATTGATGTGTGTATGTTGGTGTAGGCATACATGTACCTTTTGGAATGTATGTGGAGGTCAGAGGATAACATTTAGGTTTGGACTTTCTCCTACTACCATGGGTTCTGGGAATGGAACTCCAGCATCAGACTTTCATATCAAGAACTTCTATCCTCAGAGCCATCAGTTCTTCTCCTCTTCTTTTGATCTCTGTTTGTTAGGTTTTTTTTTGTTTGTTTGTTTGGGGTTTTTTTTTGTTTTTTTTTTTGGAATAGGCCCCAGCTGTCCTAGAACTCACTATGTAGACCAAGCTGGCTTGGAACTCACAGAGATCTGCCTGTCCCTGTCTCCAGAGAACATTTTTTTTTTTTTTTTAAGATTTACTTTTACCTTTTATTTATATACCTTTGTGTGTGTGTGTGTGTGTGTGTGTGTGTGTGTGTGTGTATCTGCTATGTGTTCCCAAGCCCACAAAGGCCCTGTCAGATCCTGGAGCTGGAGTTTTAACAGTTGTGAGCCACCTGATATGTATGCTGGGAACTGAACTCAGGTCCTCTGGAAGAGCAGCCAGTGTTCTTATGCTGAACCATCTCTCCAGCCCCACATCTATACTCTTTTATACTATGCTTTATGTCTATACTATATTTTCTGATCTTATTTTTATTTAATTCTTTGTATTTTCATTGGCTTTTTTCTGTTTCTTGAGTTTTTGCCTTCTTTATTCTTCAAACTGGATTATATGGTGCTGGGAATTGAACCCAGCATTTTATACTTGAAAGGAGAGTGGTAGACCACTCAGCTATATTCTAATCATAGCCCCAAATTAAAACAACTAAAAACAAAACAAAGAAAAAGGGGTGGGGGTGGAGCACCCCTTTATTCTCAGCACTTGAGAGACAGAGACAGGCAGATCTCTGTGACTTTGACCCTTGTCTCAAAAATAAAACAAACAAAAACCCAATATTTCCAGAAATTTGGGAGATGGTGTGGTGGGTTAGAGTGCTTGCTGTGTGAGCATGAGGATCTGAGTAAGAAAGTAGGTTGGGAATATAAGTAGGTTTGGGAATAATCCCAGCACCATGGGAGCCTAGTTCCAGGTTCATTGAGAAACTGTCTCAAGGAAGTAAGTTGAATCATAGTAGATAGGGACACTTGAGTCTTTCTATGGCTTTTGTCCATGTGATGTTTGCATACATCACACACCCATGCACACACAACTCTATTTACAATCTCTAGAAATAGTTCTAAGGATATACAACATTTATTAAGGAACATAGTAAACACTGGGCATGGTGGCTCAGATCTAGAATTCTAGCATTCAGGAGATTGAGGCAGGAGGATTGTTTTCAATTCAAGGTTTCCTTGGTCTAACTTTGAGTTATAGCAAAACAAGATCAATCTGCTGATCCCTTCTGGTTTTACTAGAGCATTTTAGAAGCATTTTACATTTTATATTAATTGTGTGTGCGTGCCCATGCACGCATGAGCATGCACATGAATGCATAAAATGAGCATTCTTTTAAAAGGCGTGTTTTTATTTCTGTCTGTGCATGCATAGAGGATAGAACAGGGCACCAGATGCCTCTGAGCTGGAGTTACAGATATCTGAGGGGTCTCAACTTGCTATTTAGGTGCTGGGATCTGAATTCTCACCTTCATAATTGCACATCAAGTGCTGTCATCTGAAAAATCCTCTACTGGCTCAGTTCTTACAGTGCAAGAGTGCCACTCAGAAGGAAGCTTCTCATTGTTCCCACCCCATCTCCATAGTCCGGGCCAGATACTTTACCTACGGGAAGAAGACTGATGGTTCCCCAAAGGAACATAACTTAATTTGTAACAGAGATTGGTGAAGCCTCCTGCAAACACATTGGGATGCTGTGTGGTTCAGTGGTAGGGTGCTTTCTCAGGATGGGAAAGGCTCCGGGTTTAATCCATAGCAAGGCAAATACAGTGATAAAAACAATAGTGATAATAATAAAAGAGGAATACAGTAGAGCAGTCTTGGAGGCTGTGGTGAAAGGCATCTGGGAAACTGACAGTCTTACTGGTTTTATGGGCTCATCCACAGGCTGGGCAGATTTCCAGGAAAGCAAATGGAGTCACAACGTATGAACACCAACTCAGGGAACTATTCCTTCCAAAAGTCCAACCCAAGCAACCATACAGTATTAGGTGAATTTTAACAGCTGGATATGGTCATTTTAAAAGGTATGTGAAAAATACTACCCTAGCACTTGTGAGGCTGAGGAGGATTGCTATACCCTTCAGGTCAGCCATGACTGAATATAGATTTCCAGGACAGCCTATGTAGAATGAAACCAGGTCTCATACAACCCAAAACCATGTATCAAAAAACAAGCCAGCTGTGGTGGCATCTGCCTTTAATCTCAGTACTCAGGAAGCTGAGGCAGGAGGATCTCTATAAGTTTGAGGCTAGCCCAGTCAGGGCTAAACAACAACAAACCAAAACCAACACTAGCAAAACAAACAAACAAATCCTACAAAAACCCTCACTGTTGTGCCAAAGTGACTAGGAGACAGACACCCCCTACAGTCCCTGAGAGACACCCCCTACAGTCCCTGTAAGCATACATACCCCCTGCTGTGTAGCAATTTGGGAGACACTGGAGGGTGAGATGGATTGGATTCCCTTTACTGACGTCACTAAATTAATAAACAGACAGACAATAATCATAAGAGAACAAGCAACAGTATATTCTCTAAAATGCCCTTTCTCCAAAACAACAGAGATTACAAGGCATGAAAAGAAACAGGAAAATATGACTCATAAAGCGAAAGGCAGACAAAAGCAGACGGCAGGCGGCCCACGCAAGGGGGCAGAGGTCAGATTCGGAAGACACAGCCTGCAAAGTCACTGTTGCAAATGAGGAGCCAAAAGAATTATGATTAAAGAAGGAGAGGACTGTCAAAGGACAATGTCACATCACATAGTCTGTCACGAGAGAGAAAAATTGTTTGTTCAAGGTCAGCACGGGCCACATAGTTCCAGGCTAGCCTGGGTTATGGAGTAAGACCAAAAAGAAAATAACTGAAAATTTCATAACTTCATTGTTGCCAAGCAGTGACGGTGCACACTTTTAATCCCAGTACTCAGGGAGCAGAGGCAGGTGGATTTTTGTGGTTTAAGGCCAGTCTGATCTACAAAGCAAATTCTAGGACAGCCAGAGATTGTTACACAAAGAAACTGTGTCTCAAACAAACCCCAAAAAACTTGTTGTTGCCAGGCATGGTGACGCATCCCAGCACACACACACACACACACACACACACACACACACACACACAAACAAAGCCACAAATAAGCAACAAAACAACAGCAACAACAACAAAAACATCCACTGGACTTCCTGGACACCCAGTGAACTCTAAGTAGAATAAATATAGAGACATCCACAAACAGACACATCTTAGCAAAAATGCTGAAAGGCAAAGACCAGAGCAAAATCTATTTTTATTTCATTTTTTTTCGATTTTCTTTAAAAAAAAATACCTTTCTTTTTATAAATATTTCACTTACCTCTATATGAATGGTGTTTGCCCTCACGTATGTCAGGCCCAGATTCACTGGAACTGGAGTTACAGACAGTTGTGAGCTGCCATCTGGACAAACAACCAGTGCTCTAAACTGCTGAGCCATCTCTCCAGCCCTAATTCTTGGTTTCTCAAGACAGAGTTTCTCTTTTTAGCCCTGACTGTCTTGGAATTGCTCTGTAAACCAGATCTGGTCTCAAATTCACAGAGATCCACCGTCTTGGCTGCCAAGTGCTGGAATTAAAAGTGTGTACCATGACACCTGGCAAGGGAATATATTTTAAAGGTTTATTTCTTTATTATTATTACTATTATTATTGTTAGAGTGTGTGTGAGAGAGGACACAGACAGAGAGAGAGAGGAAGAAAGAGAAAAGACAGAGACACAGACACACACAGAGAGACAGGAACAGAGTTTATGTGCACCACATGTGTGCAGGAGCCTTTGGAAGCCAGAAGAGGGCATCAGATCCCCTGGAACGAAAGTCACAGGTAGGTGTGAGCCACCATATGCTAGAAACCAAATCTAGATCCTCTGCAAGAGCAGCCAGTGCTTGTAAGCACCAAGGTGGAAATCTTGAAAGCAACATGAGAAAAACAAATGTGTAAACTTGTCTCAAGGCAACTCCAAATGAAATTTACTGCTGGATTTTCAGCAGAAACAGTGGAGAAGAGAGAGTGGTGGGATGACATATTCATAGCCCTAAAGGCAGGGGGGGGATGGGGGAGGAGATGGGGGTGAATCAGTAACCAGAAATGTAGATCAGTAAATCTTTCCAAAACACCAACAGCTGAAACAAACTGTCCAAGAAATCCTAAGCAGGCTGGGATGTTTCTTAGAGGTAGACTTCACATGCAGTGACCCCTGGGTTTAATCCCCAGCACTGATAAAGCAGTGTTGAGCTCTGGAGTGTAGAAATGGAGTTGCCAACCTGGGCACAAAGCCTTACTGTGTGGGTAATTCTGTGCTAGGCCTCAGAAATGTCTCTAGGTGCTAACTCAAGTTCATAAAAACAAATTGGAACTAGAAACATTAAGATTAATATAACTAAACTATAAGTGTATACTCGCTCTTGTTTATTAGTATTATTTAATTTATCTACTTTTGTTTTTGTTTTTTGAGGCTGTTTATCTGTGTAGCTGTGACTGTTCTGGAACTCACTATGTAGACCAGGCTGACCCCAAACTTAGAGATCTGCCTGCTTCTGCCTCCCAAGTGCTGGGATTAAAGGTGTGTACCACTACCACCTGGCAGTATTTTTTTTTTATTTTTAAAAGAATTTTAAAAATTGTTTATGTGTATGGGTGTTCTACCTGAAAGAATGGTTGTGTGCTATATTTATGCCTGGTGCCCAGAGAGTCAGAAGACAGCATTGGATCACCCAGGACTGCAATTACAGAGGGCTGTGAACTGCCAGGTGGGTGCTAGAAATTGAACCTGGGTCCTCTGGGTGCACAGCCAATGCTCTGAACCATTGAGCCATCTCTCCAACTCCTTTATTTTTAATTATGTGCATCTCCACAAAATGAACATGTGCACTCCACAAGGGAGTGCAGTGTCCATGGAGAGCAACAGTGTTGGATCCCACGGAAGTGGAGTTACCTGCTGTGGTAAGCCTCCATGTGAGTGCTGGGAACAGAGTTCAGGTCCTCTGGAAGAACAGGAAGCTCCTTGAATTGCTGAACCATTGCTATGACCCTTCATTAATATTTTTAAATATCACATGGCTTTTAGTGTTGTGCTGGGCATTTGAATTCAGGTCTTATGCCTGAGGAGCAAGTACTCTTACATACTGAGTCATCTCCTCAGTGCTGTCTGTGGCGTTTTTATTTTTTAAATTACTTATTATTTATTTTCAGACAAGGTCGATCTTTGTAGTCCTGGCTGTCTTGGAACTGGACATTTAGACCAGAATGGCCTGTAATTCAGAGATTCTATCATCTTTGCCTCACAAGGCATGTGTTACTACACCCAATGAGTGTGTGTGTGTGTGTGTGTGTGTGTGTGTGTGGTCTTTAAAGGGGACTTTTTTATGTATATATAACTCATATATAGAGTTGTGCTTATAGTTCTATCATTAGGAAGCCAAACAGTTTTGTTTTCCTAGGAAAGTCTCGAGTAGAGAGAGGTGGTGGGGGCCTGTCTGTCCTTGCATTTACTTATTTTATGTGTATATTTGAGTGTGGGGTGGGCATATTTGAGCTTGGGGACACGTGTAGAAGCCACAGGACAAATTACTGGAATCATTTCTCTTCTACCAGGTGGGATGCGGGGATTGAACTCAGGTTGTCAATATTGGCAGCAAAAGCCTTTTCCTGCCCAGCCGCTGAGTCACGTTGGAGTCTTATCTCTTCCTTGGGGATAAGTCACTATTCCTCTTGCCCTCCAGTGCTGCTTTTCCCGGGCTTCCTGTTAGAGGCTTTCAAAGCAGGAGGATCTTGGGAGATCTGAGGTCATTTGAGCAATTGAGAATAATTCCGGAGGCTGTAAAGTAAAGAGGAGGACTGTGCGCTGGCTCCAGTGTGTCTTGAGAAAGTATTTGTCACTCGGAGCCTCAATTTCCCTGGGTGTCAAGTGGCTCCTTTTGTGCTACACGTCAGCTCCGAAGGGAACCGATTTATTCAACAGGTGGCAAGTCCCAAGGTGAGAGAGGCAAGCTCAATCCGCAGAGCTAGCACAAAAACAAGTCCCCGGGGCGGATCCCAGAACAGTTTCCACCTGGGGCTGCTGTGAGGGTGACTGATAGCGACATGGGCACCTTTGTCCCGCACCCTGGGCAGCTGGGATCCTCGAGAACCGGTGGGCTGATCGCAGCAGGTCAGGGCGCGGGAAGGGGCGGGCCTGGGCAGGGTGGGCGGAGCAGCGTGAGAGCGGCAGGCTGGGAGGTAGGCCGTGGGGCAGGCAGGCTCCGTCGGCCGGGGTCCCCGGGGTGCTGCCCCTGCCGGGTGCCACAGCGGCTCCTCCAGTTCAGGGGCTCCGGGCTGGCGGGGTCCAAGAGACAGCTAGCTCTCCAGATCTCGTGTTCCCAGCCCTGAGCGATCGAGCTCAGTGTCCTGCAGAGGACGCTCGTTAGCGCGTTCTCACCACTGTCATCTTGTCACCTCTTTGCCTAGCTCCACCCTCTGGGCTGGGAAACCCAGCCGCTGACGGTCCGCGGTCCCCCGGGCCCAGGCCTCGGGCTGCCCCGAGTTGTCTCCCTCGGCCACGCGCCACGAGCCCGGGATGCAGCTCTCCACCAGAGCGGCAGCCAGGGAAGCGGCGAGCCGCGACGTGCTGGCTGCGGACCTCCGCTGCAGCCTCTTCGCCTCGGCGCTGCAGAGCTACAAGAGGGACTCGGTGCTGCGGCCCTTCCCCGCTTCCTACGCCCGCCACGACTGTAAGGACTTCGAGGCCCTGGTGAGTGCGCCCTGAACCAGCGATGCTTGCCGCAACCTGGGCCAAGTGGCCCCGAGGAACGGCAGGCAGAGGCAGCGCCACCCGTGTTAGAAAACATGCCAATTCCTTGAACTTCCGATTCCCAGCCTGGCCTTGGGGAAGGTTCCCATCAGCAAGAACGCTCACTCCTAAACACTTTCGTGTAGACACACTGCCAAGTCACTTGGTGGCTGCTTCCTCGTGTCAGTGACTGACTCCCAGGAGTGATGTGAGGAACAGCTGGATAGTCCCCCACAAAGTGCTTAAATGTGGCCCCAAAAGGGTGTTGATCTGAACCAGCTGTTCTGCTTAGCTAGGAAGTTAGTTTTCTCTTTGCAACAAGCTAGACTTTGCTCTTCAGATAAAGTTACATCCGAACAGTTCTTAAATAAACTGTCACACACAGTGCACACATGTGTTGTTAATTTCTGATTTATAAATTCTCAGTGTGGAGGATTACAAACTTCAGCACCATGCCTGGCCTATAAGGCATATAATTTCTTGAAGAGATAGGGTCAGTATTCAGGGTGTCAGTTTGCCTTGTAATCCAAATATTTGGAATTACCTGGGAAGGTATAACTTGCCAAAATTGATTCAGTGAAGAAAAAATAAAGTCTCTGGTAGTGGTGTGTACAGCCCAAATCTTTACACTCTGAAGGATGAAATAGGAGGAGCATAAATTTGAGGCTAGCCTGGGCTACAAAAAGAAACAAGCAAACAAACCTTTGAGCCTAACTGCTTCATTGACGAGTTCTATTTCAAATGTAAGGGTAATAAATAATTGCAGTCTCACAGAAATTCTTCCAAAATATTGATCTGTAGTTAGATGTGGTGGCAGGCAGACACCTGTAATCCTGAAAACAGTAGTAATAGTTTAGGGTCAGCCTCATGCTGAATTTCTGTGCAGCCTGGACTACATAATAATATCTTAAATAAAGCAAGAAAATAGGAAAGAAAAAGAGGTCGGCATATCGTTGGTATTAAATCTGATAAAGGTAATTCAAGAAAAGAAAATTATTGAGCAATGCCATCCCCAAGTATAAATACAAAAACCTGGTGTTTGGGAGATGGCTCAGAGGTTAAGAGCACTGGCTGCTCTTCCAGAGGACGTGGGTTCAATTCCTAGCATCCACATGGTGGTTCACAACCCTCTAACTCTAGTTCCAGAAAGTGTTCAGAACGGACGGACATTTAGTATGTAGCACCGTCTCTGATGTGGTCACGAGCACTGGATTCCCTCTTTTGCTTTTATTCCTTGGAGGTCAAACAACAAAGGCTGAGCCCCATGTGTTGAGGATGCCTCAAGTCTTGACCACAGTGTCCAGGCTGGTTAGGGTACTGGAAGTGGGAAGTCAAACAGGCAAACTAACTTCCATCATGGTTTGTTCCGAAAAGTTTTGGTATTCACTTTTTTGAGTTTGGCGTGTAAGGGGCTTGGGCACAACATATACGTCAAGTGACTTCAAAGACTCACTTTCAAAGAAAAGCCCATTCTGGATTTGGCTTTCTGGATCATTTGTAGTTATCTGAAGAAGGTAATTTAGGAAGCTGTTTTTGTTTTTTTTAATCCCTCATTTCCTTGCTGAAAACATTTAGATTTGGGAAGTTATATGAGTGTTTGCCACTTTTGCCCGTTTGCCATTACTTTTCTCCACAGGCCTAGGTGGTCTTACATGTGTTGTAGTTTTGGACAAAGCTCCGATAGAATTGTTTCATTGACTGTTGCCTGCTAGAGAACCCTTTGATAAACCAATTCCTGGCATTAGGCAGTGTCTAGCTTTACCCTGCATGCCACTGTCCCCAAAGCCCTCAATTATTTCTGAAGTGTCTTGTTTTGCAAACATTTTCTATTTAATTCTTTGATTTTTTTTTTTCTTCTTCAAGACAGGTTGCCTTGGTTGTCCTGGAACTCATTCTGTAGACCAGGCTGGCCTCCAATTCATAGAGATATGCCTGCCTTTGCTTCCCAAGTGCTGGGATTAAAGTTGTGTACCATCACCACTTGGCCCGTTCTTTGATTTTTACACTAAGAATTCTTTATGTTCTCTGGGCCTGTCTTGGGAGGTACTTACCCAGATTTGAGGAATCTAATTAAATATATGCTAATTGCACAGGCCGAGAGTCTCTGACCCTGTTTCTTGGCAGGAGGCTTTTATAAGCCCTTCCTTATCAGGCCAGAGAATCTATAGCACTCTTGGGATTTCCTGGCCTTTGGTTCCCAAACTTGTGGTTGTCATTTGACAACAGCCCTTGTCATTGGCTGTTACAACGGTTAAGTTTTTGTTTCTTTCCTTTAGAAAATACTATTTTCTAGTTTTTTGTTACACCACAGATCCTTTGTCAGGGTGGGAAGTGGCTGGTGAGAGTTCCTCAGGAATTGACTTCAGACTTTCCTCCAGCATCCCTAATCAGCATCACCTTGGGTTTGTTAGAATGGCAGAATGGAGCTGGTGAGCTGCATGGGTAAAAGTGCTCCATTCACAGGCCTGAGACTTGGGTTTGGCCCCAGAACTCACAGTAGAAGGGAGAACTGACCCCTGTAGCAAGTTGTCCTCTGATCCTCCAGTCACTGGCACATGGATGGACACCCCCCCACATACCCTGCTGGAGGCAGAGCAGTAGTGAGCTCCAGGATAGCCAGCTACACTTCCCCCTCCCCAAATAACTAATTTTTTTTTTTTTTTTTTAAGAAGGAAACTCGAATAAGGTTTTTGGTGTCCTGAGTCCTCCTGATACCATTTATACTCTGTGCCCGGGAAACTCCTTCTCCTGTAAGACTCAGATGGAAGTTTTCCTTGTTCTGTGACCCACCTGCTACAGTCATCCCTACCCCTGTGTGTGTGTGTGTGTGTGTGTGTGTGTGTGTGTGTGTGTGTGTGTGTGTGTTCCACTGTGTGTGAGCTCATGTGCATATAGACCCTGGTGTGGAGACCTGAAGCTTTTATCTGGCATCTTCTTCATCACTATTTATTTATTCTAAAATATTTATTATGTATATAGTATACAGGAGAGGATACCATATGTCATCATAGATGGTTGTGAGCTACCATGTGGTTGCTGGGAATTGAACTCAGGACCTCTGGTAGAACAGTCAGGGCTCTTAACCTCTGAGCCATCTCTCCAGCCCCCACTGTCTATTTATTGAGGCAGGATTTCTCACAGAACCTGAAGCTTGCCAGTTCCAGCTGGTCTAGCTAGCCTGGGTGCTGGGATTATAGCTGGCCTCCATACTTGCCAGCTTTTGTGCATGGGTTTTAGGTATTCAAACTCTGGTCCTTATGCTTGCATAGCAAACACCTTATCCACTAAGCTGTCTACCCCCCTCCCCACTCCACCATCCTTCTAATATGATGCTGGTCAAACCTTGGGTGCTGGTATTTGCTAGGCAGACACTCTGTCAACTAAACTATAACCCAGTTTTTGGTGTTGTTTTAAGCCCAGACTGGTCTGGAATTTGGAATCCTCCTGCCTGAGACTTCTGAGTACTTGGGATCATAGGCAGCACTACTATGCATGCTTCTTAGCTGTGGTGGTTTGAAAGAAAATGGTCCCCTATGAGAGTGGCATTATTAGATGCAGTTTGCTGGAGTAGGTGTAGCCTTGTTGGAGGAAGTGTCACTGTGGACTTTGAAGTCTCATATATGTTTCTGACACCACCCAGTGTCTCTGACCACTTCCTAAGAATCTCAGCTAATTCTCCAGCACCATGGCTGCCTGTATGACACCATGTCCCACCATGATGATGATTTTCTGAACCTCTGAACTGTAAGCAAGTCACTCCAATGAAATTATTTTTCCTTATAGGAGTTGTATGTGGTCATGGCATCTCTTCCCGGCAATAGAACCCCTATCTCAGACAATGGCTCTCACAAATAATGCCACAGTAAAACACCCTTGTAGCTCAATAATTTCCCATTGTCTTCTTGAGACAGATTCTTGAGGGATGGCATTGCTGGGTCAGAGGCTAATGGAGCTTTATAAGGAAGGCTTTTGCTGCGTTTTTTCAGATTATAAATAGAATATGGACATTTACTGGGCTAGATCACTCCATCCCAGCTCTCAACCTTGTCTGACATTGAAGTCACCCAGGAAACTGAAAACAAAACAAAACCCTGATGCCTGGGTGTCATCCTTACAGCATATGGTTTAATTGATCAGCGTATGGTTTAATTGATCAGCGTAGCCCTAGCACTGGGATCCTTTTCTTTTCTTTTTTAAAAAGATTTATTTATTTATTATGTATACAGCATACAGAAGAGGGTACCAGATGCCATCATAGATGGTTGTGAGCCACCATGTGGATACTGGGAATCAAACTCAGAATCAAACTGGGAATCAGGACCTCTGGAAGAATAGTCGGTGCTCTTAACCTCTGAGCCATCTCTCCAGCCCCAGAACCCTTTTCTTGTTTGTAGATTATTATGTAGCATTTTTGTTTTCTTACCAATTGATTTAGGGTTTTCCATAAGTACCCAGGCCATAGATAGGGAGAAAACAATAGCATTTAGATTCGCTCTTGTCTAATAAAAATACTTTAGCTAAATACGATAACAGAGCCCTAGCTGTCCTAGAACTTGCTCTGTTAGACCAGGCTAACCTCAAACTCACAGAGCTCTTCCTGCCTCTGCCTCCTGAGTGCTGGATTAAAGGTGTGTTCCATCCCACCTAGTGGTAATATTTGATATTTTTTAAACCAAGCTCAGGGATTTCAGCATGCCAGGCAAGTGCTCTACCATTGAGTGACATCCCCAACCCTCAGATTACGGCTGAATTTAACTGCTCCACTCAAAGATGTGCATGAAGAGTATGGAGAACAAAATGACACAGGTCCAAAAGGCTTGGATACAGACACATACACAGCACAGCATGAGCATGACTATTGGAGGATGTGTGCTGGGAAAGATGTCTCCTCTCTGGGAGGCAGTGTGGAGGAGGGAAGGGTAGGGATCCTTCCTTTTTTTTTTTTTTTTAAGGATTTATTTATTTATTATGTACAGTGCTCTGCCTGCATGTAGGCCTGCAGGCCAGAAGAGGGCACCACATCTTATTACAGATGGTTGTGAGCCACCATGTGAGTGCTGAAAATTGAACCCTTGTCCCTTGGAATAAACATTCAATGCTCTTAACCTCTCAGCCATCTCTCCAGCCCCAACCACTCCTTTTTAGCCATCCTAGTAAGAACAGTGGTTAGTTAGCAGTAGACTGGTTAGTGATGAAGATAATGGTCAGACAGTTCTGGGGCTTCATGTTTGTGGGAGTGAGTATGTTCAAAGGTCAGAGGTCAGACAACTGGGAAAGTGTGTTCTCTGCTTTCATACAAGTCCTGGGGACGGAACTCAGGCCTGTCACCTTTATTTGCTAAGCAGAAGCTTCTACAGGCCAGTTCTAGAAGTAGCAGCTGTAGGTTGACTCACATTCTGATGCCTGAGAATTAGTGATGCTCACCACTAGCTCCGAAGAAGGCATTTCTAAAGCGCTGCCTGTGCCTGGAAGCCACTGGCCTCTAAGATGCAAAGTCCACAAGCCCTTCTTACCTTTCCTTGTCTCTTATCTCTTTCTCTCTCCCTCCCTTCCCCCTCTCTTTCTTTCAGACAAGTCTCATGTAGCCCAGGCTGGCCTCCAGCTTGCTATGGAACCTATGTAACTGAGGCTGGTCTTCAACTTCCAGGTCCTCTGCCTCTAGTCTGAGTGCTAGGATTTCAGGCATTACCACCACACACAGTTCATATGCCCCAGGGATCTTCACATTGTACAGTTGTGTGTCTTGTGCTAATTACTATGCACCATATGGAGGTCTTTGCAAACACCATGGCCAGGAAGGTGCCAATCTAATCTGTGTGTGGCAAGAAGGAATCCAATTCAACACAACTCAGTAGCTAGTGTTGGTTCAAACTCCAAGGGTCTGACACTGGCAGTTTATTTTAGACATATTTAAGCACAGCACAACTTGAAAAAAGATTTCCTGGTGATAATTAACTCACTCCCTTGTGTAGTACAAAGCTTAAGATAATTACATCTTTATAAAGTATTGTAACATTTTTTTCATAAAGGTGGGTTCTATATAGATTGACTATGTGTGACATCTTAAGGGTCAGGGGGAAGATCTGGTGTGGTCTGGGTCACCAGGCTTTTGATTACCGGAGCTCCCAGCCTTCTAGGAGGAAACAGATTATGTCTTCCTTTGAAGAGACAATTCTGCCTGCTTAATATTCCTGCTTTCCCCAGTGCTTACCTGTGAACACTAAGGACCTCTTTTATTATTATTATTATTAAAACTTTATTTATTTATTTATTTGCCTTGGTGTTTGCCTGGAACTGGAACTACAGACAGTTGTTAGCTGCCATGTGGGTGCTGGGAATCGAACCCCGGGTGCTCTGGAAGAGCAGACAGTGCTCTTAACAGCTGAGCCATCTCTCCAGCCCCCACTAAGGACCTCTTAACTCCTACAAGAAAAGCTTTTCTGGTAATAGTTGAGGGATGCACTGATCTGAGTCCTAGCCAAGTGTGGTAGCTGTGAGGGGTTTGCTTTATTGGTTTTGTTGTTTGTTTTTTTTTTTTTTTTTGAGACCAGGTTTCTCTGTGTAGCCCTGGCTGTCCTGGAACTCACTCTGTAGACTAGGCTGGCCTTGAACTCAGAGACTGGCCTGCTTCTGTTTCCCAAATGCTGGGATTAAAGGCATATGCTGAGATTTATTATTATTTATTTTTATTTATGGGCTTTTAAATTACATGTATGTATATGTGCTATATTCATGCCTCATGCCCACAGAGACTGGAAGAAGACATCAAATCCCCTGGAACTGGACAGTTGTTGGCCACCATGTAAATGCTAGGAATTGAACTCCTGACCTCAGGAAGAGCAATCAGCGTTCTTATTGGCTCAGCCATTACTCCACCTCCCTTGGCTTTTCTGTTATTTTGAGTTAGTTTCCTGTTATTCAGACTCCCTATGTGGCAAAGGATGACCCTTGACTTCTTATCCTCCGGCCTCCACCTCCCAACTTCTGGTGTGTTCCTGATTTTATTTGGTGTTGGGGATCAAACCCAGAGCCTGCAAGGCTGGAATGCTACCATCTGAGCTTTGCTTTAGTGTCTTGAAACAAACCCGGCTGGCCCCAAAGTTGTGGCAATCCTACCTTGGCCCCCCAAGCTTGCTTTTTACCTTCAGTCCATTTTAGCAAATGTAGATTTTTGTGTCTTAGGCCTGTCACACCTGTGTGAAGTTGCAGCATTCACTGTCGGCCTTTACCTGGCAGCTCCCCACCCACAGGGTCCTCCCTCCCCCCATTGCTGCAGATGTCACTGCTTGGTCCCAGAAGCAGGTGTCATTTGCTTCATTCTCTCTCAGCCCTGCCCCTCCCCCGCATGTGTCTGTGACCTCTGGCACTTTCCTAGACAATTGCGTTTTCCAGATATCTTCTTGCCTGCTCTGCCTTTTCTGGGGAGCTAAGGCGGCCACCTGCATCTGGGTAGCTCCAGTTTTGCCTGGGGATAAACATCACCTGTGGTAACATTTTTCATACAGATTTCTGGGCCTCTGATCCAGAAGCTGGTGATCTGGGGAGTTATATAGTGTTCCCTGGGCTGCCCCGTCACTTGCCCAAGGCCCAGAGGCTGCCCACTTCTGGCTCCTTGGGCCTCTCCTCTGTGTTCACTCTTTGCTGGTTATTGAGACCTTCTGTCTCCTAGTCAAAAGCTCTCAGCTCTGCTCACCGTCCATACCTCTCCCAGCCATCTTTGCAGATGGATCTTTCTTTAGTGTCTGTAGGAGGTTGTGAAAGCCAGATGTGGGGATGCATACCAACAATCTCAGTTAGTGGGAGGTGAGGCAAGGGAGTTAGGGATCACCTCTGCTGTAGACACACATACAAATGTAAACCATTAGTTGGTAGGGTTTGTTTGTTCTCTTGCTTTGTGGAAACTAGGAATTCAGGAAAAGAAAATCTCAGTTTACTGATTGTTTTTCTTTCTTTCTTTCTTTTTTTGAGACAGGCGTTTGCTGTGTAGCCCAGGATAGCCTCCCACTTGAGAGCCTCCTACCCCTGCTTCTTGAGTGCTGGGATTACAGGGGTGTACCACTATGCTCAAGAGATTGATCCCTTTATTTATTTACCGTGTGTGTGTGTGTGTGTGTGTGTGTGTGTGTGTGTGTGTGTGTGTGTGTGTGTGTGTGTTCTTATCTGTGAGTATATGCCATGTGAGTTCAAGCACCAAAACAGTGTCAGGTCCCTGGTGCTGGAATTACAGGAGGTTAAAGCCATCTGATGTGGGTGTTGAGAACTAACCCTAGGTCCTCTGCAAGAGCAGGTGCTCTTAACAGCTGAGCCATCTCTCCTGCCCTTTGGTTTCTTTTTAAAAGAGGAAAGTCTCAAACTCCACAGCTTTGCCTGGAGTTGTCATTGTCCAGGAGCACCTGGAGCCAGAGGGTGGCAGATGGACTTTGTGAGACTCAGATCTCCAGGGGGAGAGCCCTTCCTCTAACAAATGACCCTGTAGTCGTTTGTTAGCCTTTTTATTATCCTAGGGGGTGTTTGAGCTCATGTACTTTTGGGTGCCTGGCTGCTCACTTCTCCGGGTGTCCTCTCAGAAGCCGCCCATCACTCCACTTCATCACACACCCCTGGCACGGTGGGTTCCCTTCTCACCTGCCTCCCCCTGAATACTCACCCAGGTATTGATAAAGGCATCCAGTCATGACCTCTTACCCACAAGGAAGCTCTGTTCCATCCCATAATATACAGTGGAGTAGGGATTACATGTTTGATTAACTTTCCAAGCAGCAAAGTCTGGCCCAATTTTTCCTTTGCTAAAAATAGACTCACTAAAACTCTGTTCATTCAGTGCAGCAGAGGTTCTCAACCTCCCTAATGCTGCAACCCTTTAATACAATTCCTCCCGTTGTGTTGACTCCAAGCATAAAGTTATTTTTGTTGCTAGTCCATAACTGTAATTTTGCTACTGTTACTAATTGTAATGCAAACATTTGTTAACTGATAATCTTAGGTGACCCCCGTGAAAAGACTGGACCCTCTGAAGGGGTCACCACCCACAGGGGTTGCAATAGAGGAAGTTAGGGAGACTCTGGGGTCAGGTTACCTGGCTTTGTGCATCCTTGCTCTGCCGTGGACCACCTAGCTTTATGACCCCAAGCAAGATACATAGAACTCCAAGCTTCAGTTTCCTTGCCTTTAAAATGAGTTATTATTGTTTTTGTTTGTTTGGTTGGTTGGTTTGGTTTGTTTTTTTGTGACAGAGTTTCTCTGTGTGGCCTTGGCTATCCTGGAACTCTCTCCGTAGAGGCAGGAGAGCCTGCCTTCTGAGTGCCCGGCTGAAATGAGTGACTGAGCCGGGGATAACTAGCTTGGTGCCTGGGTAGCTTGCATGGTGACACACACTGTAGTCTTTGTACATGACAGCATGAAGCTTGAAGATCACTTCAAGGTCAGGGCTAGCCTGTTCTACACAGTGAGTTACAGGCCAACCTAAACTATGTAGTGAGACACTATGTCCCAGATATCACATAGGTTATTACTTTATTGAGACAAATTCTTATCATGTAGCCTTGGCTGTCATGGAACTCCCAATATAGACCAGCCTGGTCCTGTCTGTGTGGTCTTCCTGCCTTGAATGCAGATCTGCACCACCACACCTCACTCATTTTTTTGTTATTGATCTGAAATTCTCATTTAATTGGGTGTATTGTAGTTTATCTGGTAAGTCTACTTGTGTGCCTTCACTCCGAAGGCCCTGCTTCGATGAAGACAGGGAAGACTCTTAACTTATTAGAGCAGAATAATGTGACAGTGAAGTGAGCCACAGAGAGGGCTGAAGAGGGTGGGCAGATGGAGGGCTAGGGCTAGGAAGGCAGGGCGCAGCAGGGGTCCTCTCTGGGCAGATGGCTGTGGGAGGGTCTGAGATAAATAGACTGGAGCTGGTAGAGGGATTTCCCATTTGCCCAAAGCCCCTAAAAGAGGTCTAACCTAAGAGGTTCTTTTGTGGGGGTCTCTGAGCCCAGGTCGGTAAGGCAGAGGCACACAGGGTGAGCTACGAGAGTAGGGGGAAGTGGCTGAGTTAAGAAATATGCAGTAGATAAGCAAATGGAATATGAGCCCAAAACAGAATCGGGAGACTGAGTGCTGTTCGTTACTCTTTTTTTCTCTTTCTCTCTCTTCTTCCCTTTCTTCCTCTTCCTTTTCCTTCCTTTCCAAGATAGGGTCTTATGGATCCTGGCTGGCTGGGAACTTGCTATGTGGCTAAGCAAGACCTGAGCTCCTAACCCACCTCCATCTGTCTTCTGAATACCAGGATTACAGTGTTGTGTTGCTGCTCTGTGGTTTAATTGCAGGCCTGAGTGTCAAGCCTAGGACCTCTTACATCCAGCAAAGCAATTCTAGCAAAGGAACTGTCTGTCTATCTCAGCCGTCTATTCTTTTGTTTTATAGGAAGTGTTTCACTTTGTTGCTGAAACTGGCTTCAAACTCATAGCAACTTTCCTGTCTCAGGTTCTTGAATCTGAAGTGACAGGGGTGTGCTTCCAGCCCTGACTACAGAATATTATTTTTTTTTTTTTTTAGTACTGGGGGTTAAGCCCAGGGCCTTGTATGTGCTATGCAAGCAATGTACCACTGAGTCACATCCCTAGCATTTATTTATTTATTTATTTATTTATTTATTTATTTTTGTTTTTCAAGATAGGGTTTCTCTGGGTAGCAGTCCTAGCTCTGTAGACCAGGCTGGCCCCAAACTCACAGAGATCTGCCTGCCTCTGGCTCCTGAGTGCTGGAATTAAAGCTGTGTGACACCACCACCCAGCATTTTTCAAGTCTATCTCATCATATAGTTCAAGCATGTCACCCAGGTGAGCCTTGATTCTTGATCTTTCACTTTGGGTATGGCAGGCATGAACCACCATAACCCAACTGACAATTACGTTTTAATTTGTGTGCGTGTGTGTATGTGTGTGTATGGGGTGGAGTGTAGGTGGACCCTTGTGGACATGTGGAGGTCTTCTCGTGTGTGTATGTGTGTGTATGGGGTGGAGTGTAGGTGGACCCTTGTGGACATGTGGAGGTCTTCTCGTGTGTGTATGTGTGT
>PVIH01019445.1:0-35285 GCA_004025045.1 Sigmodon hispidus | reverse complement strand
TTCTCTTCTATATTTACCAGGGGAGTTGGTAGGACCAATAGAAAAGGCTTCCTGTAGATTCCTAGAAATAAAGAGGTTGTGAATATAACCTGACCCCAATCTACGTATCCCATGAAACTTGTTTTTCCCCAACTTGTTTATTCTGCCATTGTCCCTGTGTCCTTCTCTGAGTTTATGTCAATTTTTCACAGACCTTACCATTTTCTCTAACCATTTCCCACATTTTTGGCACTGGTATCAGTGCAGATGTTTTCCACTGGCTTTGTTCTAAAATTGTGACTTCTAAATTTGCCTACCATAGCCACACTAATCCCTTTTTATGTTCAAGGAATGCAAGAAATATAGCAAGATTTATGTCACACAACTTTATGAGTCCCTTTCATGCTACTTCTGAGCAAGTATAATTATTCTCAAGACAAGAAAATGAGAACTGAAGGTAGGCATTAATGAAACACTTTTTTTCATCTCTATGGATGAAAATTCTGTAAGGAATCCCAGATCTAGTTTCAAAAGTCTTATTTCAACCCAAAGTGTTGATGCATAATTATTCTGGATTCACTGCTGTCTGCATATCCCTTCTCTTGTTCTTAATTTACCACTGACATGGATTTCTACAATGGTGTCCTATCACTACTTTAACAAATTATTACAAATGCGATTCTTAAAAAGAACACAAGTGTGTGGAGATGAGAATTCTAAAATAAAAACTGATGGCATAAATCAGAGATCTGCATTCCCAGGGCCATGGAAGTTTACAGCAGATGACAGCCAGTATTTTACAGGTAAACTTATCAAATAAACGGTTCTGTGCTGCAGAACCTCATTGGACAAAATACTAAGAGGTGTCCCACTAAAACAACATTCATGATATGGCTCTACTAATCAAAGTCTGTGTGGATAGGCAAAGCCAGTGGGATGACTCTCTGCAGACAATGGTTGTGTTCTATCTGTAAATTTCTCATGTGTCACCACCTTACCTCACTAAGAGAACAGCTATGGGATGTGGTGTGTTTTATATGGGGTCACTATTGTCAGTAACTTGTCAGAATGATGACTGTTTCTTATTCCATGTAATTTTGATGAACAAAATATACTTTCAAGTAACACCCAGACCAGAAGCTAAGATCTCAACAAATTCAAAATAAAGCTAGTTGCCCTGGGCATGAAGTCCTGAAGGACAAGTTCCGAGGAATGTAGCAAGGTCAGCATGTAACAACTTCAGTGCCAGTTTTATCCTGGCAGAAAAGGCCTGATAGATACTATTTATAGACTTAACTCACAATCTTAATAATTGATTTTTTGTGTGTATGATGAACCTCAGTTTTATGTTATGCATTTTAAGGTCTAGCTAACTGTCTATGCAGAACACAAGTATACATCTTATTAATTGGAGTAATTCCTAGGATGCTATGTCTTGCTTTGCTACAAGGTTTTCTGTCTGATACATAGACTTTACATCAAGGAACCTGGATGACACTATAGCCTTGACCTGGCTATGGTCAGCATGGCCTTTTCATTTCTAGAGAAAAAAAAACTGTGATATTTTTATGTGTATATAGTATGGCTATATCTCTATTGTTTACTTAAGAAATGTAAAATGACTTTCAATATTAAATCATATAATGGCTAAAGACTTAATATGAAAAGTGAGGAGGAGAAATAGAAAATATAAGATCCAGTAATAATTAATGTCACCTTAACAGCATGTAAGTTTGTCTTTCCCTCTAACCTAGACCTTTTCCTTCATTACTCTGAGGCACTCTTTCCACTACCCTGAGCAGAGTGGAGCCCATCTCTCAGTCTGCATTATCTGTCCCTAAACAGGGATAAGTGAAAAGATAATCAGGAAATTACCTAGGGGAGAAGAAGTAATTTCCATGGAGGGAAAGCCCTAAGTGAAACCTCTGGGAGTGTTTCAGAGAGACACTTTCTGATGGTGATATGTTACTGATCAAATCACTAGGGAAGTATTCATTACATTCTGCAGTTCAGTTTCTAGAGGCCTCATACATTTCTTGGCACCCAGATCCTTCCCCTACTATCAGAGTTAGCAATATGGTATCCTCCTCATAATGCTTTTGCAACTGTATATTTCTTTATTTTGTTACATGAACACATATGATCAATCACAGATCCATAATCAACCACGATATTCTTCCATCCTGACAGCACATTATTAATGATAAATTCCTTCTTCAGACCTAGTATTTTCTTGATATTTTATTAGTCAGGAAGCTTTAGAAACAAAGAAGATTATATCCTTGATTTTTAAGTTATGTCCACTATATTACCAAATTCTCTGTGTTGAATGTTCTGCTATAATGTTCAGACACTGAATAAAACTATTCTCAAAATTCTAGCATGAAGACACTAGAATATATAAAGTGACAGTCAAAACTATGACCTGAAATTATGATCTGCAGAGGGTCACTGGGTGGTAAGATTTCTTTAGGGTATTGATTGTAATTATAGCATCTGTAGGTTCCTCCATATGCTGATGTTACAGGACCCAAGAGAAGGCTTTTCTGGAATATTCTCCCATGTAAATGAGGAAGAGGATCTCCAGTTTCTTTGTACATCTTGAATAAGTATGGCTTATTATGGTAGTTACATCGAAGTTCAAAATGCTGTCCTAGTTGAACAATATGGCTTGGCCAGGCAATCAGAGAAGGCTTGTCATGGCTTCCTACAGAATGATGCACAGAAAAAAATTAACAATCCTCATTTATTCCTGAGAGCTTAGCCTCCAATTTTCACCTTTTTAGGGTCCTTTAGACAACAACTTTCTCTGAATTGAAAAATCCCTGTATCAATTTTCAAAGAACAATACTCAATTTCCTTTGGAATAACAGGAAACCCAGGATTGTAAAAACAGTTTTGCTCAACAAAAGAAGCTCAGGAGGCATCACCATTCCCAACTTCAAGTTATACTATAGAGCAACAATATTAAATAGAGCCTGGTACAGACATAAAAACAGGCTTGTGGATCAATGGAATCAAATTGAAGATCCTGGCATTAACCCAAAAAACCATGATCACCTGACCTTCGACAAAGAGGACCAAAATATTCAATGGAAAAAAGATAGTATCTTTAACAAATGGTGTTGGCATAGCTGGATGGTAGTGTGTAGAAAAATGCAAATAGATCCAAGCCTATCACCCTGCACAAAACTCAAATCTAAGTGGATCAAAGACCTCAAAATAAACCCAACCACATTGAGCATGATAGAAAAGAAAGTGGGAAATATCCTCCAATGCAAAGGCACAGGTAGGCATTTCTTAATATAACACCAGTAGCACAGACAATAAGAAAAACAGTCACTCAATGGGACCTCCTGAAACTGAGAAGCTTCTGTAAACCCATGGACACAGTCAATAAGACAAAAATGACAGCCTACAGAATGGGAAAATATTGTCATCACCCTTACAAGTAACAGAGGACTGATCTCTAAAATATATAAAGAACTCAGTAATCTAGAGCCCAAAACCTTGAATAACCCAATCAAAAAATGGGGTTCAGAACTAAAAAGGGAATTCTCAGCAGAATAGTTACAAATGGCTCAAAGGCACTTGAAAAAGTGCTCAACATCTTTAGCCATCAGAGAAATGCAAATCAAAACAGCTTTGTGATACCACCTAACACCTGTCAGAATGGCAAAGATTAAAAACACAGAGGACAGCTTATGCTGGAGAGGTTGTGGAGCGAGGGGAACACTCTTCCATTGAGGGGAGTGTAAACTTTCTCAGCCACTCTGGAATGCAATATGACAGTTCCTCAGAAAACTGAGAATCAATCTCCCCAAGGATCCAGGAAACCATTACTGGGCATATACCCTAATGATGCACATTCACACTTCATAGACATTAGCTCAACTATGTTCATAGCAGCATTATTCGTAACAATAAGAACCTAGAAACAACTTAGTTGCCCCTCAACTGAAGAATGGATTAAAGAACTGTGGAACATCTACACAATAGAGTAATAATCACCAGTAAGAAAAAAATGATATCCAAATATTTGCAGTTTAATGGATGAATTTGGAGCGTATCTTCCTGAGCGAGGTAT
The DNA here is from genome assembly GCA_004025045.1 of Sigmodon hispidus. Taxonomy (NCBI): domain Eukaryota; kingdom Metazoa; phylum Chordata; class Mammalia; order Rodentia; family Cricetidae; genus Sigmodon; species Sigmodon hispidus. Next base: position 31,219 of record PVIH01019445.1, on the reverse strand, counting down.
CACAAACTCAGAAAGATAAGCAGGGGATGTACTCACTCATTGGTGGATTTTAAACAAAAAGCAAAACATTTCCAAGCTGCAAACCACAACCACTGGACAGCTTGGGATCCAATGAAACTTGGACCGGCACCTTGGAGCCCACTCCCTCCAGTGGAACATCTGATTGACTTTTGATGTTTGGATGAATAAAGCAGATCTGCCTGGAGGAGATGATGAACTAGGCCACCTAGGGACCTAGGGACCTCCTGCCCTCACTGGGAAGGAGAAAAGGAGATGGGAAGAAGAGAGAGTGACTGGGAAGGACAGGAGGCGGAAGGGAGTTTGAACTAGTTGATATATAGATAAAAAAATGAGATTTTATTCATAATAAAATAGAAAAATGGCATTCAGCAAAAATAAAAAATAAAAGGAAATTAAAAGAAAAATCCCTGTATCAATGTGAATTGAAAGGCTCAGGGAACTCAGGAGTAATCTATCATCATATGCATTGGAAAGCTGTAACATGCAAGATTCACCAGTGGCCATTCACAGTTCTACAGAATAAATGAGCTACTGGGAGAGGTGATCTATTTAATACAATTAGTCCGGAATATGAGAGTAGAGTCAACTACAGAGCCAAGCCAAAAGGTTAGGGAGTGTTGACCCACACCTTTACTCACAAATTTAGAAATGTTGAAAGAGGAAGTTAAGCTATCTGGGTAAAGGGAAAAAAGTGTTTTCAGCTTTCGCAGACACTATCTCCGTGGGCTGAGGAGACAAAGGTTTGGAATCAAGTGATTTTGTGGAGACAGACCAGAGGATTTGGGGAGTCAGATGTGGCTGGGGTTTGTTTTTCTATCTGTCTGATATTTCAGCTTTTCCTCAATATATGGCTCTGGTTATTTATTATATACCAAATAGAATTCATGCTATATTGGTGCTCAACTTTTGTAGCATAAATTAATAAAAAAAAGAAGAGCTGCTGCTTCTTCTCAGACCTACCTGTGGCTGGTGTCCCTAACTGCCTGGCTAGGTTTTCTGTTTAGAGGCTTAGGCAGACCCTGTCACAAATGTTTCTTCTCCATGTTCACAAGGATGTTTTTTGGACAGTAGCTTCTTTTTCTACTGAGTTGTGGGGGGGGGGGGGTTTGCACTCTGTCCTTTGGCTGCTACCACACTAGGTAGCTGCCCGACTTTAGAGTCATATGAATCATCATTGACAAGATTGGAGGGTTAATTGGGATTTCTTAAAAAGGAGAATTTGTCTAAGGCAGAATGAGATTCTTTCCCACATTAAAAAAGGAAAACATTATTATAATGTAAGATATTTGTTTGATATGACTCTACATAGTTGGAAAATGAAACCAATAAAGAAAATTATTAATATAGATATGGTTATTATATTGTTACTTTGATTGTTCTTGTTTTAACCCTAAAACAGCAGTTTCTATGAGTGCTAAGATGGTTGCTATGAGTAAAAAGATACAAATATTAAATCATGATAAAACAGATATTAGAGATATCAGACACAGACAGAAGAATATAATGGTGAACCATTCTCAACATTGCCTTAGAAGGTTACAGAGAAACAGCATAAGGCTCTCAAACAACCAAACTTACTACATCCTGTAACCTTACAGGAAATGCTAAATGATAGAAAGTAAAAAAGCTAAATAGATTCTTGTACAATTGATAGATTTAAAGAGACTTAAGGAAGGAATAGTCACACATGTTATGCACTCACCATTCGTAAAAGCAACGTAAAACTCCTTGTGAAGCTGTAATCAAATTATCCGTAAAGACTGGACAGATATGGTTATCACTGTCCTGTAGGCTGGGCTACAGTTACAGTGGAAACCAATTCATGGTTTCAATATTACTAACAAGTGAGTTTACCATAACAAATGAGTGACACATTTTTATTTTACACTTATCAGCTATTGAGAATAGAGCATCAAAGAACATGAATGTGAAAGTACCCAGGGCAGGGTGTGCCAGGATTTTGTATAAATGGCAAATAGTATAAATTATGCAAGTATTGTTTTCATGTATAAAATTCTCAAGAAATTAAATTTAAAACTCTTTTCTAAAAGAAAAAGACATAATCTAAATTAAAAACTAGAAACTCTACTTAGAATATTTTGTAAAATGGAGAAATGCATCATTGAAAACCATAAAAATCTGGCACTATCTGTCTTAAGGAAAATTACTGAATTGGAAAAACCCTTGAAACATCCTGACGTTTAAGTATGTAAGGGCTGCTAATGCCAACATGACTCTCTGGATTCCATCACTGTGACTCATGTGGGAAAAAGAGAAAATTGATTTTTAGAAGGCTGTTTTCTGACCTCCACACTGGTACCACTGTCCATGTGTCCACAACTTCAGATGAACAAACACCCTGTTGTAGGTGCTCATGGGTACACTAACAATTACAAAATTCTAAAGAGTTAATAAAATATTTTATTGTATACATGATAAAATAGAAAAATGAGTCTTCTTAGAACAGAAATTATATCATCTGCTGGATAAATACAGAAGCTGAATGAAAATTCAATAAAGAATGACAGGATAATTTTATAACACCCCCAAACCAAATTTTCAATCACAAAAATTCAAGAAAATATAAAAGATTACAGAGATTTCCTTGAGTACGTAGGGGAAAGTGTAGAAATCCAATTAGTTTAGATCTGGAGAAGAATATAATTAAAATGTTTTGTGTAAAATTATCAGAGAATTAAGAAAACATTAATAAAAACAGGTAAATCAGAGAACTAAAAAATAAACAGCAAAAATATAGAGAAAAATTTCAGAACACTCTTAGAAAATGCAGTAAACTGACCATGGTCAGGTCTAAGGAAGTTAAATGATGCCAAAAAAATTCAAACAATCCTAGATCATATCTGACAGCACATAATTATTATTATTATTATTATTATTATTATTATAAGAGATCCTGAAATCAGGATTACAAGCTAAGAACACATGATAGACTTCTAATACAGCTAAAGGCAGAGTTCTGAGAAAAATTCCTCCAGTCCACAAGGGACCAACAGGGTTGATCCAATAACATGTGTAAAAAAAATGCCAACTCTGCCTATAAATATCAGCAATACTTCCCTTCAGAAATAGAGGTAATGAATTTCTCAGAAAAACCTTAACAGACAGAGTTTATCACAATAAGATCAGAAAATACTCTGGAGTCCTTGAGATGAAAGAAAAGGCTTCTAATGAATTGACTGAAACATCTTTATGTAGAAAAGGTTAAAATAGCTCACTAGAAACAATCCAAAATAAGAGATTACAATAAGGTGTTTTGGTACAGAAATTTTATCTGTTACATAGATAAATGCAGACATATATAATGAATTCAAGGGTTTGTCAAATGAGACACATATTTAAAAAGTGATATTTTAGCATTAAAATCTCAAAATATGTGGGGATAATCAGGTGAGTACATTACAAAAGGGAAGTTTATTTTTATTAAAAAATGATTATCCTCTGTGTTATGGCTCACACTTTTAAACACGGTACTTGGGTGGCAGAGACAGGACAATATCTGTGTTTATGAGCACCTTTGTGTACAAAGGAAATTCTAGAATTGTCAAAGCTACACAGAGAAGCCCTCTCTTTTAACAAAAATTATATCTGATCAAAGTTGCCTCCTAACTTAACCAGGGACAGGGTTTGAGATTAACTGGGAGAAAACTGATAGACAGGTTTCAATGGTCCTAACTTCCAAGTTCACAAGACTCACAAAGTCACTCATAGAATTTATCAGCCACCACTCTAGGACACCTGCTTTCCTATTAGAATGAAAGCCAACTGGGGTAGCTAGTTACTCAAGGTTTAAAGAATTGACTCACCTGCTTGTGCCAACATCCTTAGGACTAGAAAGAGGCCTGGAAAAAAAAAACTCATGGTGAATGCCCTATCTTTTTGCCATAGCCCGGCTATCTATTCTCCTCTTCCATGATGGACCCTTGTACAGTAGAATCAGAACTGAGTTAAGAACAACTCATGCATCAGTATCCATGCATCAGGAAGCCAGTGAACCAATCCAAACCTCCCTGGGTGATATTTACACCCTGTTATTCCACACACTTCATTCCCAACAAACTCACCAGTACACACAAGGTTTTGGAGCACAGACATCACAGTGCCTCTTTAGCTGACAGGAGGCAGAGCCAGAGTAAGACTTACAGGATGTTGTCAGAGTCTTGAAGCATATATCTGACCACAGCACGGAAAGCTGACCAACAGAGCACATCTACCCTCACCTCCATGTTTGTACATTTTTCCAAGACAGGGTTTATCTGTAGCCTTGGCTGTACTAGAACGTACTTTATAGGTCAGACTGGTTTTTAATTCAAATATCTAATTAGAGTGCTACATTTCCTTTGTTAAAGTAAGAGCCCATACCCAGGTTTATAAATACTCCCCTTCACTCATGCCCTTAAATTATATAGACTTCAACTCTTTAGCCACAGCATTTAGCGTGACTAGAACTCAGTTGTATCTTTGACTTAACACACTTTATCACAATTTTTGAATTTAATTATTGTACAACAGGTTTGCATGTTGTTGCTTTTTACATCTGAGAATCAATGCCTACTCTGAGCTTCAATGAAACACATACAGTGTTTAACATTCATGTTATATACACCAAAACTTGAAGCCCCCATCCCCCTTGTTCACAGCCAACTAAGAGGTGAATGCCACCCTGGTACCCCACCCATACCTAGCTCTGCAGTAAACCAAAGCCAGCTGGTAGATTTCTCTCTAATTGCAATCCCCAGCAAAACACAACTGGAAAGCCAGCCCATAGACAAACCCACCCCAACCACAAACTGCATCATCAAACACTGACAACTGGAGATGCCACTGTACCGTGTTCCAAATCTGACTAAGAAAGACCAATGCAACAACTAGAAAACAACAGAGCCCTGACCTACAGCTAACTAAGAACTGACTAAGATTGACCCCTGCAACAAGCAGAGACCACAACAAACTAAGCCAACTAAGAGCTGCCAAGAATGAACTGAGGAAGCAATGAGTAGACATCAGTGCAAGAATACATATCACAATAGAAAGAATAACAAGAAACTTGCAGAAGAAGCTGGTGGTTCTATAGCATCAAGACCTGAGTATGGCAGTGAAGAGGAAAAAGAAGAAAACAACCTTAAAAAAAACTTAATGTGAGAGCCGAGTCAGAGGTGAACAGATTCCAGCTCCTGGGCTGTCCCTCTGGAGAATTCCTCTCCAGCATGGGGGTCACACCCAAGGGTCTGATCTTAGACTCCTGCCGGCAGACAGGCCCTAGACTTTAGCTGTGAGGGGCCTCCTCCAGCAACCCCTACCTTGCCCAGCTGGGCCCCGTCTCTGGGTGAACTGTGCCATCAAACAAGAACTGAGGCCTTTGAAACGCAGACCTCAGTCCAGAGCAGAATGAGAGATCGAACAGTCCTTTGCTCAGAGCAGACAGAAGATATACAAGCCCTGTAGCTACAACTGACTAGGAGCTGACAAATTGTGAACCACTGAAGCCATTGGCAAATGCCAGTTCAAGAATATATTTAACAATATAAAGAACAACAAGGGAACACCAGAAGAAATTGGTAGTTCTCAACTTAAAGGAGGAAATGCCTATAAAGATACAAGATGCTTACAGAACCCCAAATAGATTTGACTCCCCCCAAAAAAAGTCTGGTCACCACATAATAATCAAGCCACAAAACATACAGAACCAAACAAAAAATTTAAAAGCTGCAAAAGAAAAGAGCCAATTTACCTATAAAGGCGGACCCATCAGATTAACACCTGACTATTCAATGGAAACAATGAAAGCAAGAAGGTCTTGGTCAGAAGATACAGACACTAAAAAAGCATGGCTGACAACCTAGTTTACTATACCCAGCAAAATCAGTAATTGTGGACTCAGTGTGCATTTATCTTCAAAAAGCATTACCAGGAAGCTATTGCAGATGCCTTAGCATTTCTAAAGATCAGAGTCTGAGGTCTTATTTATTCTCATCCTGATAAGTATGGCACAATAACTCTAAGAATACAATAGTGACATACATATCTTAGTAGTAGTAGTAGTAGTAGTAGTAGTAATAGTAGTAGTAGTAGTAGTAGCTGTCTAAGTGAAATTCAGGTCTGCTCAAACACAAGAAAGTATTGCCTGGTTCTGGAAATCCAATAAAATACCCATGACGAGTGTGGTCAGAATCAGAGAAAACTGCTACTGCCAATTTACTAAGTAAGTATAATCCCTAAACACATTCTATATATATAAATGTTTTTCATTGTGCCTACAAATAAATGTAGCTGAAAAAAAAACTGATTATCCAAAAACAATCACCAATACAAAACTGAAACCAAAGAACTATAGATAATAGATGATTCTGTGACACCCAGCTCCAGGTGATCCATCTACACCAGAACTCTTTCACCTAAGGCTCAAGGACCACCACTCAAGAAGTGGAAAAAGGATTGCTTTAGAATCAGAAAAACAGGAAGTTTACTGTGAGATTGTGTCTTCTAGAAATGTGGTCAGTCCTAATTTATCTATATAACAATAACATTGTACAGATTAATCAGTTTGTATTTATATATTTAGGAATTTATATGTGTGTCAGTGTGTAGATATGTAAAGATAATGTAAGATAAAAATGAACTTGAAAGAACAAAAGAGCTATGTAGGAGAAATTGAGAGGAGTAAGAAAAGGATAAATAGTATAATCATAATTTATTTGAAAATTACATTAGAAATTTAGAGTACTATAGAAAAAAAGGCTAACAATGTAACAAATTATAGCAGATAATAAATATTATAGATCAGTACTACATTCACAAGATTTACAAGGCCAATAGTCAGTCCTCTTTCAAATATTCCCATTTCTTTGCAGTGTGCTGCAGATTCTAGCCCTCTGACAAACTCTTCTAGATATAGCTTATAAGAAAACTGATGTTTCCTATCTAACTTTATAGTTGTGTATTTAATATGACCTACCAAAATAAAGAAAAGTGCCACAGAGTCAAGGAACCAGCATTGTAAAATAAAAATATTTGGAATTGGAAATACAAATTGTCAAACAGTACATATTAAATATGCTCAGACATTTTATAAATCATTCAACAGTGAAGTGAACCAAACCACATTACATATACACTAAGAGTGTGTTCTGCACTTGCAGAGAAACCAATTCCAGTGCTCGATGCCCACACATGGAAGCTGTGATTCTATCCTTAGGGGATACAATCAATGCTTCCTTCTAAACTTCAAAGGCATATATATTTACAACTACATATTCAAACCTAATTTAAAATAATTTTTTAGTGTGACAGCAAATGGATGCATTTGGAGAATATCCTTCTGAGCAAGGTCTCACAAATCCAGAAGGAAATTCAGGGGATGTACTCACTCATTAGTGGATTTTAAGCAAAAACACTCTTTTCTTCATATAAAGATGATGGGTGAATAAAGTGATTTAAAACACACACATACACCAAACAAAAAAGAGGTGAATAATACAGTTAAAATAAAATTTATTTGGTTTTGGTATTTATTTGATTTTTTGGAAGTAAAAATCTAATGTTAAAATAACTACATAATGAATCAAAAGGAAATTGAATAATTTGATTGACACATTAAGATTGCAGTGATAGATAACAGAGATTGGATAGGTTGAACAGAACACGAGAGTGAGTCTCAAATTTCAAAGGCAACAAAATTCATCACAATATTTAATACAATAAACAAAGATAATCATTTGGAATAAAAGGGATTGATTCAAGATGCAACATAGTTGTAGTCTTGGTAATGCTGTTCTTGAAGAGCTAAAGTCATAATAATTTCAAAAAAAATTATAATCCTCTTAGACCGTGGTAAGGGGGAGTGCTCTTGAAGCCTGGATACTAATACACAGCATTAATTCAAGCAATTTTGAGACATACTATGTAGATTTCTGGATTATAATCCAGGCTGGTTTACAAAGTGTGTTCCAGATGCTACTCAGCAGTAAGAAAAAATGATATCCTAAAATTCACAGGCAAATGGATGGATTTGGAGAATATCCTCCTGAGCGAAGTCTCACAAACTCAGAGAGATAAGCAGGGGATGTACTCACTCACTAGTGGTCTCTAAACAAACAAACAGGAAAAAAAGCCAAACATGCCCAAGCAGCAAACCACAACCACTGAACAGCTTGAGATCAGAAACACACTGGACTGACCCTTCAAACCCCAGTCCATCTATAGGAACACCTGACTCACTCTTGAGGGAAGGGGGGGCAAAACTGGATTTGGCCAGGAGTGAAGACTGATCCTAGCATTATAGGGCCAGTGTGACCATAGGACTGTCTGCTCCCTGCCCAGGGAGGGGATGGGGATTTGCAGAGAAGAAAAATGATCAGATGTGGTGGGAGGGGGAAGAGACTTTCAATAAGGATATACAGGGATGGAAAAAAAATCAGAGGGAAAGCTCAACACAATATATGTAGTAATCTTATTTGTATTTCCACCCTTGATAAGTCATGCTTATGATTATTATCCTCTGTATAGTTATTGTTAACTCTTGGCATTTTTTAAATTCTTTTTACTGTTTTTTTTGATAAATACAAAATAAAGAAGGAAAAAAATTCTAAAGTTAAATGTATTCAAAAATACTGGAGGAGAAAATAGCAAATTGTTAGAAACTGAGTAGTTATCACATATAAAAGAAATATGAACAAGGAGGTAAAATGATCAAAGATATAATTGTTGAAATGTTATTCTATCAGTTCACAAAAGACATAGATAGAACAAAAGCAGGCTCTTAGAATAGTACAAAATAAAACATAAATTCAATAATGGGATATATAATGTCTATATATACATATATATATATATTGATATTAGTTTGGCACAGGCTTCTACAACACCTTGCACTCTTGAGAACATAGCTCAGGAGACATTAGTTCTTTTCCTATGGCAGTGACCACATGACCTAATATACTTTCACTGGACTCCATTTCTCATTACATTCCCCCACTTTTCACTGGCCAAACTAGGATTCAGGGTCTCAATCCATGGACCTTTGGACTGATACATCTTTTCTAATTGAAATAACTTTGTAATAAAAACACCCAGGAATTTATCACCTTTAAAAAAAAAACAAAAAAAAACAAAAAAAAAAACAAAGTGTGTTCCAGGACAGTCAGCTTTACAGAGAAACTTAAAGAAATCAAGAATCTAGAGACCAAAACCTTGAATAACCCAATCAAAAAATGGGGTTCATATATAAAAAGGGAATTCTCAGCAGAAGAATTATGAATGGCTGAAAGGCACCTGAAAAAGTGCTCATCATCTTTAACCATCAGAGAAATGCAAATCAAAACAACTTTGAGATACCACCTGACACCTGTTAGACTGGCTAAGATAAAAGACACAGAGGACAATCTTTGCTGGAGAGGATGCAGATCAAGGAGAACATTCCTCCATTGTTGGTGGGAGTGTAAGCTTATTTAACCACTTTGGAATGCAGTATGGTGGTTTCTCAGAAAATTGAGAATCAATCTCCCCAAGGACTCAGCAATACCACTTCTGGGTATATACCCTAAAGATGTACAGCTACACTCCAAAGGCATTAGCTCAGCTATGTTCATAGCAGAGTTATTTGTAATAGCAAGAACCTGGAAACAACCTAGATGTCCCTCAACTGAAGAATGGATTAACAAACTGTGGTACATCTACACAATGGAATACTATTCAGCAGTAAGAAAAAATGATATCCGAAAATTTGCAGGCAAATGATTGGATTTGGAGAATATCCTCCTGAGTGAGTTATCACAAACCCAGAAAGATAAGCAGGGGATGTACTCACTCATTAGTGGACTCTAAACAAACCAACAAACAAACAAGAAAAAAAGCAAAGCATGCCCAAGCTCCAAATCACAACCACTGAACAGCTTGGGATCAGAAACACCTTGGACTGACTTCTTGAATCCCACTACCCCCAGAGGAACACCTGACTCAGTCTTGAGATTGTGGGGAGAAAACTGGATCTGACAGGAGTAGAGGCTGAACTAAGCAATATTGGGACAGTGGGACCTTGGGAATGCCTACTGTGCCCAGAGAGGGGATGGGGAGTTGTTGAGAAGAGAGAATGACCTGATGTGGTGGAGGGGGAAGGGACCATGAATAAGGATATATAAGGATAGAAAGTGTGACTTCTTTGTTCATAGTAATAAAATAAAAATAAATTACAAAAACAAGAATCAATAAACATGGAGGTAAGGGTGGATGAAATATGTTGTTACTATGCTGTGGTCAAGAAGTTGTGTTCAGCTTTGCACAACTTCCTGTTGGTTTGATTCTGTCTCTGCCTCTCATGATGTAAGCTGAAGCAGCATCATACTGTCTGTTTTCCTAAACCTTGTGTGTACTGGTGAGTCTAACTGGAATGAAAGTTGTGGATTTCAAGAGTATAAATATTATCCTGGGTGGCTGATCTGCTGACAAAAGAAACCCCTATTTCCATGGTCAATATTGGTGCATGAGTTCATCTTCATTAACTGAGCACTGATCCTACTTAACAGAGGCTGAACAGGGATTGCAGGGTCATTTGACCAGGCTACTGGAATGAGATAGAACATCCATCATGATTTTTTTTACAGGCTTCTTCCTAATCCTGAGGACCTCAACACAAGAAGGTGAGTCCATCCTTAAATCCTTGAGTTAGTACCCATCCTAATAAATAGGTTTCATCCTAACAGGAGAGCAGGCATCACAGAGAGTTGACTGCTGGCTTCTGTGTGTGATTTGTTGGTAAGTCTTCTTACTTGTGAAGTTAGGACCCTGGAAAACTCTAATGTTCATCCTAGAGGCTCCCAGACACTGAGCCTGCCTGAGTCAACTTGAAATAAGGGGGCTTTTGACACAGGATTTCTCTATGAAGATCTGGCTATCCAGAACTCACAATGTAAAAAGGCTATCCATTAACTCAGATGTTCACTTGCCTCTGCCACCTAAAATCATGGGCCATAACACATAATCAATTTTAAATAAACATAATTTTTCCCCTTTACTACAATCTCACCTGACTACCAACACACATTTTGAAATTTTGAAGTTATAATTTATTTTTACATGTCAGTCACTTAACAAATCATTGAGATTATAATTTTGTCTTCAAACATCTATGATGCTACAGATAGATTTTGTGTACCATATTTACTATGGTAACACCTTATTTGATTGCTTTTATTGAGCTATTTTTCTACATAAAGATGTTTTTATGTAACTCAATAACAGTCTATTCAACTTAAAGAACACTACAACAGTTCTTATGCTTACAATGATGAACTCTGATACTATTTTCTGTGAAATTCATTATTTCCATTTCTGAAAAACAGTGTTTCTGACATTTATAAGAAAGTTTTTCTTTTTCCACTAATCACATTTATAAACTCATCCTGGTCTCCTGTGTCCTGTAGGTCTTGTTCAGAAGTCTGCAATGAGGTGTATTTGAAGTACACCATGTGTTAGTAGCTTCTCTTTCTATCCTGATGTCTGGATCTCATCTGATCATTATATATACTGTGATTTTGATTATAGAGCTTGAATTTCTTTTGTGTAGTAGTTTGACTGTCTTGGATTTGAACATTTTGAATTTTCATTATTGGAGACATGTATGTCAGTGTGCATGTGTGTGTGTGTGTGTGTGTGTGTGTGTTTACTATAGCACAATATGGATGTCAAAGAACAACCTGCAGTAATCAGTTCTCTCCTCTCACCATGTGAGTCGTGGCTATAGAATCTAGAGTATCAGGCGTGGAAGCAAGAGCCTTAACTTACATAGATGTAAAAAAAAGAAACCTTTTAGTTTGACTGTAGAAAGGATGCTTAGCAGAAATTTGTGGTGGCCATAGTGCATCCATGCACATTATATGTGACCTACTGGGCATTCTTGATCTGGCTTGAGGAGCTTTAGATTTTATTTTATATGTTTCATGTACTTTAGAGAGAAGCTTTATTACTGTATGGGTCTTTTTTTAACCTATGTTTTTCTAATTCTAATTAATTGTATTATTTATGGGAGATGTCAAATTTGTCATGCAATTTTATGATTCATTTTCATAAATTTCATAATGTTTTACCCATAGTTTCTTTGTTTTATCATTATATTTATAAAAAAATCACTTTTATAATTTAATGTATTTTATACCTACATACATTATTATTATATTGGCATTATTTCCATCTCTTGGCACTTATACAAAGAACTTGAACTTTTATGCCATAAACAGTTGATCAGTTGCTTTCTTTCCTGTTTCATTTCGATAGCTAAGACAAGAAGACAACCTGGATTTCCTTCAGCTGATAAACTGATGATAAAAATAAACTTCATGTACAATGTAGAATCTTATTCAGCAGACAAGAATAATAAAATGAGCAGGAAAATAGATGGAATTAGGAAATATTGTACTGACTAAGGTAAACCAGATCCAGAAAAAAACAATGATACATGTTCTTTCTCATCTGTGATTCCTAGTTCCAAATTATGTAGGCCTTGTTCTTGGGGTGTCCTTGACTACTGTACAATTTACGGTCCTACCCCCTCCCTTTTATTTGATGTTCCTAGCACTATGGCTAGTGTTTTGCTGTAAGTATCTTCATCTAATCCTAGCAGTTCTTTGATCTACTTTTATGTTGAAGTTTTGATCACTTGTACTTGAACTTTGTATAGGGTGATAGACATGCATCTATTTCATTTTTATATGCTGACATCCAGGTAGACCAGCAGCATTTACTGAAGATGCTTTCTTTTTTCATCATATTTGTAATTTTTAAAAAAAAAAAAAATCAGGTGTCCATAGGTGTGCAAATTTGTACTTGGGACTTCAACTTAATTATTTTTATCAATCTGTCTATTTTTGTCATATCTTATGGTTTTTATGACAATAGTTCTGAAACACAGCTTGAAATTAGAAATGGTGATACCTCCAGAAGTTATTCTATTGGGCAGGAAAATAGATGGAATTAGGAAATATTGTACTGAGATCCAGAAAAAAACAATGATAAATGTTCTTTCTCATCTGGGATTCCCAGTTCCAAATATTTATTTATATTTTTTCAACATGATTGTCAGGATACTTTATTCATTTCTCATATGCTTCAATCCAACCATACCAGTGGCACAGATACTAAGATCAACAATCAATAAGTGAGATATCCTGAAGCTGAGAAACTTCTGTAAAGCCAAGGACACTGTCAATAGGACAAAATGACAGCCAACAAAATGGGAAAAGATTTTCACCAACCCTACAAGTGATAGAGGATTGATCTCTAAGATGTATAAAGAACTCAGGATTATTTTCTGCCATCTACTCCTTCGAGATGAATGTGCTTCTAATTGTTCTAAGGCTTTCAGCTGAGCTGTTAGTTCTCTAGTTTGGGATTTCTCTAGGATTTTCATACAGGCATCTTGTGCTATGAATTTTCCTCTTAAGACTGCTTGCATTGTCTCCCACAAGTTTGAATATGTTGTGGATTCATTTTTGTTAAATTCTAGGAAGATTTTGATTTCTTTCTTAATTTCTTTCTTGACCCAGAGGTGGTTCAGCTGAGTGATGTTTGCTTTCCATGAATTGGTAGACTTTCTTTGATTTTTCTGATGTTGTTGAATTCTAACTTTAGGTCCTGGTGGTCCAATATGTTACAAGGGATTATTTTCATTTTTTGTATCTGTTGATATTTGCTTTATGACCAATTATGTGGTCAATTTTGGAGAAAGTTACATGAGGAGCTGAGAAATTTGTATATTCCTTTGCATTTGGGTGGAAGCTTCTGTAGATATTTATTAAATCCATTTGCATCATAAGCTCTGTTAGACTTCTTATTTCTCTGTTGAGTCTCTGTCTGGTTGACCTATCCAGGGGTGAAGGTGGGATATTAAAGTCTCCCACTATTAGGGTGTGAGAACTGAGGTGGGATTTGAGCTTCAGCAGTGTTTGTTTTACATAGGTAGGTGCCCTTATATTAGAGGCACAAATATTCAGGATTGAAATCTCCTCTTGACCAATGTCTCCTGTGATGAATAAGTAGTGACCATCTTGGTCCCTTTTAATTGCTTTTAGCTTAAAGTCTACATTGTTAGATATTAGATTGCAAACCCTGCTTGTTTCTTAGGACCATTTGACTGGAAAATCTTTTCCCAACCCTTTATTCTAAGCCTGTGTCTGTCTTTGCTGTTGAGGAGTGTTTCTTGTAGGAAACAGAAGGATGGCTTCTGTTGTTGTATCCATCTTGTTAGTGTGTGACATTTTATAGGAGAGTTGAGTCCATTGATATTAAGCGAAATTAGTGACCATTGATTAATATCTCCTGCCATTTTTGGTGGTAACTTGTTTGTATTTCCGTTCTCTATGGTATTCTTCTGTGAAATTATTGATTATTTGTGATTTCATGGGTGTATCTGGGGTCCTTATGTTGGAGTTTTCCCTCTAATACTCTCTGTAGTGCTGGATTGGTAGACAGATATTCTCTCAGTCTGACTTTGTCCTGAAATACCTTGTTTACTCCATCTATGGTGATTGATAATTTTGCAGGGTATAGTATTGTAGTTTGGCAGCCACACTCTTTTAGCATCTGTATAACTTCTGACCAAGCCCTTCTGGCTTTCATTCTTTCCATTTAATAGTCAGTCGTTTTTCTAATGGGTCTGCCTTTATATGTGAGTTGACCCTTTTCTTTTGCAGCTCTTAAAATTTTTTCTTTGTTCTGTATGTTTTGTTGCTTGCTTATAATGTGGCGTGCTGACTTTTTTGGGGGGTCATATCTATTTGGTGTTCTGTAAGCTTCTTGTATATTTATAGGCATTTCCTTGTTCAGGTTAGGGAAGTTTTCTTCTGAGATTTTATTAAAAACATTATCTGTGCCTTTGAGCTGCTATTCTTCTCCTTCTTCTATTCCTATTATTCTCAAATTAGGTCTTTTCATGGTGTCCCAAATTTCCTGCACATTTTGAGTTATGGCTTTTTTAGTTTTACTATTTTCTTTGACTGATATATCTATTTGAGCTACTCAGTCTTCCACTTCAGAGATTCTATCTTCCATCTCTTGAACTCTGTTTGTTATGCTTGTATCTGTGGTTCCAGCTTTTTTCTTCAGGTTTTCTATTTCCATCTTTGCCTCATTTTGTACCTTTTTTATTGCTTCTATTTCAGGTTTTAGTTCCTGGCATGTTTCTTTCATAGATTTGTTCATCTCTTCCCATTTCTTGTTTGTATTTTCTTCTATTTCTTTAAGGCTGTTTTTCATATCTCTTTGAGAGTTTCAATGATCATCAAAAAGAATTTTTGGTGTTGTTTCCTTCTGTTTCCTCTTCATTGCTCAGTTCAGGTCTTGTATTTGTAAAATCGCCACTTTCTTCTGGAGTTACCTTGTTGTTCTTTGTATCCTTATGTAAGTTTTTGCACTGACGTTTGCCCATGGCTTCAGTGGTTCACAATTAGATGGCTCCTGGTCAGTTGTGGCACTCGGGCTTGTGTGCCTCCTGTCACCTCTCTGGGTGGGGTCTGGATCTGTCCTTCAGGGACCCGAGTCATTATCTGTTTGCTCAGGTGGAGGTGGAGGTGGTTAGCTGTGCAAATTCCCTTAGCAGCAGCTAGGGCTCGGGAGAAAGGGACAGGAAGACTTTATCTGTGCCTGCTACAGAGTGTGCTGGGACTCGCTCTGCAGACAGCACCCGGTCCCCGGGATATTTTCATAATGCTGTAACTTTAGACTTTGTCATGTGCTTAAAAAATATCTTTTTGAAATAACCCTGGAACTGTTTAACATTGAAAATAAATGTGGTTATATGCTAAAAAAAAAAAAAGAATCTGGAGCCCAAAACCTCGAGTAACCCAATCAAAAAGTGGGGTTCAAAACTAAATAGTGAATTCTCAGCAGAAGAATTACAAATTGCTGAAAGGCACTTGAAAAAGTGCTCGTCATCTTTATCCATCAGAGAAATACAAATCAAAACAACTTTGAGATACCACCTGACACCTGTCAGATTGGCTAAGATTAAAGGCACAGATTACAGCCTATGTTGGAGAGGTTGTGGAGAAAAGGGAACACTCTTCCATTGTTGGTGGGAGTGTAAGCTTGTTCAGCCACTTTGGAATGCAATATGGCGGTTTCTCAAAAAATTGAGAATCAATCTCCCCAAGGACCCAGCAATACCACTTCTGTGTGCATACCCTAAAGACACACAGTCGCACTCCAATGTCATTAGCTCAACTATGTTCATAGCACCATTATTCATAATAGCAAAAATCTGGAAACAACCTAGATGCCCCTCAACTGAAGAATGGATTAACAAACTGTGGTGCATCTACACAATGGAGTACTACTCAGCAGTAAGAAAAAAATGATATCCTAAAATTTACAGGCAAATGGATGGATTTGGAGAATATTCTCTTGAGTGAGATATCTCAAAACCAGAAATATAAGCAGGAGATGTAGTCACTCATTAGTGGACTCTAAACAAAAAAAGAAAAAAGCAAAGCATGCCCAAGCTGCAAACCACAACCACTAAACAGTTTTGTATCTGAAATACCTGGGAGTAGCACCATCGATCACACACCCTCTAGAGGAACACCTGACTCAGTCTCGATGTTGTGGGGAGAAAACTGGATCTGCCAGCAGTGGAGGCTGAATTGAGCAATATTGGGTCCTTGTGACTGCTTGCCCATGCTGGGGAGGAGATGGGGAGCTGTGGAGAAGAGAAAGTGACCTGATGTGGTGGGAGGCATAAGGGACCTTGAATAAGGATATACACAGATAGAAAATGTGACTTCTTTATTCATAATAAAAAATAAAAATTTAAAAAAAGAAAAAAACAAATAAGGGTGATAAAGAGGAAAAATCTGATCAATTCCTAACCTGTAAGTCACCTTAGAAGGCTCTGCCCTACCTCCAGAAGCCCTATATAAGACATGGATCCAAAGCACTTTTCCTACTGTCTTCTCATTCCTAGGTTGAGGCAGCCTCAATCTCTTGGATCCTTCCCTCGCAATAAATCTCCTCAGTAAGGTTTTGGTGAAGTCCTTCTTCTTTTGCCAGAGCAGCAAGCAGCAGAGTATGGACAGAGATCAGCTGAGGGAGCAAAGGTGTAACAATCTTGCTGCCCAGAGACCTTCCCCAAACAGAGAGAAGTGAAGCCTTAATTGTTGTTCTTAGTGCCTGTGCTACTGGTGGTATATTTAGAAAGTGATCACTAAGAAGCTTCTGTAAAGCCAAGGACACAGTCAATAATACAAACAACAGCCTACAGAATGGGAAAAGATTTTTACCAGCCCTACAACTGACAGAGTATTGATCTCTAAAATATATAGAGAACTCAAGAAACTAGAGCATAAAACCCTAAATAACAAGTAAAAAATGAGGCTCAGAACATAAAAAGCATTTTTTAGCAGAAGATTTAAAAATGGCTGAAAGGCACTTGAAAGAGTGCTCATTATCTTTAGCCATGAGAGAAATACAAATTAAAACAACTTTCAGATACCACCTGACACCTGTCAGAATGGCTTAGATTAAAAGTACAGATGACAACCTATGCTGGAGAGGATGTAAACAAGGGGAACACTCCTCCATTACTGGTGGGTTTGTAAGCTTGTTCAATCACTCTGGAATGCAGTATGGTGGTTTCTCAGAAAAATGGGAATCAATCTCCCCAAGGATCCAGAAATACCACGCTTGGGCATATACCCTAATGATGTACATTCACACTCCAAATGCATTAGCTTCACTATGTTCATAGCAGCATTATTTGTAATAGTAAGAACCTGAAACAATCTAGATGCCCCTCAACTAAAGAATGGATTAACAAGCTGTGGTACACAATAGAGTACTACTCAGCACTTAAAAAATGACACCTGAAAATTTGCAGGAAAATGGATGGATTTGGAAAATAGTCTCCTGAGTGAGGTATCACAAACGCATAAAAATAAGCGGGAGGTATACTCAATCATCAATGGACTTTAGACAAAAAGCAAAGAACACCCAAGCTACTGTGTGAGATTTCTCTACATTTATTATGTAGGCATCTAGTGCTATGAACTTTCCTCTTAGCACTTCTTCCATTGTGCTCCGCAAGTTTGGGTACGTTGTGAATTCATTTTCATTGAATTCTAAGAAATCTTTGATTTCTTTCTTTAACTGGTTCTTGAGCCAGAGATGGTTTAATTGAAAGATGTTAAGTTTCCATGAATTTGTAGGCTTTCTGTGATTTGTGTTGTTATTGAACTCTAACTTTAGTCAATGGTTGTCTGACAGAATACAAAGAGTTACTCCCATTTTTGCATCTATTAATATTAGCTTTATGACTGAGTCTGTGGCCAATTTTAGAGAAACTTCCATGGAGTGCTGAAAAAAGGTATATTTCTTTGTGTTTGAGTGGAAAATTCTCTATATAACTATTAAGTCCATTTGGGTCATAATAACTCTTAGACCCCTTATTTCTCTGTTGAGTTTCTGTCTGGTAGATCTGTCCATTGGTGAGAGTGGGATATTGAAGTCTTCCACTATTAAAATGTGGAGGTTGACATGAGATTTATGCTTTAGTAATTTTTCTTTTACATATGTAGGTACCCTTGTGTTTGGGGCACAAATGTTCAGGATTGACACTTCCTCTTGGTGAATTTTTCCTGAGATAAATAAGTAATGTCTGTTCTGGTCTCTTTTGATTGATTTTATCTTGAAGTCTATTTTGTTAACTATTAAGATACTTGTTTCTTAGGTCCATTTGGTTGGAGAGTCTTTTCCCAACTTTGAGCCAGTGTATGTCTTTGAAGTTGAGTTTTGTCTTTGTTTGCAGCAAAAGGATGGATTGCCTTTTTTAATTCACTGTGTTAGGTTGTGTCTTTTTATAGGTAAATTAAGTCCATTGATAATAAGGAATATTAATGACAATTGATTCTTATTTGCTCTTAGTCTTTTTGGTAGTGTGTGCATGTTTCCCTGCTTTGGATATAGTTATATAAAATTATCTATTGCTTGTTATTTCATGGGTGTATCTAGCTTCCATAGGTTGTAGTTGTCTTTCTAGTGCATTCTGTTGGGACAGTTTTGTGGATAGATTTTGTCATCAACTATCTTGTTTACTCCATCTATGGTAATTGATAGTTTTGCTAGGTATAGTAGTCTGGGCTGGCAACCATGGTTTTTAGTGTCTATATAACACCTGACCATTACCTCCTGGCTTTCATAGTTTCCACTGAGGAGAGTTATCAGTCTCTCACTCTCATGGCTTGATACTTTTCTCTGATATTCCTGGCTGATTTTAATAAATATAAAATATACCACCAAAGTACCAATAATATTTGCTTATCTTCTAAGACCCCTAAGCTTTTCAGTCTTTCATATCGAATCAAGCATTGTTCAATTCAAAGAGAATTGTCCTACAAAGAATCCTGATTTGAAATTTTGAAGCTCAGAAATAAAGAGCAATCATTAATATTTTTGCTCTGTGCATCTTTCTGCAGGATGTCATGACAAGCCTATGCCTGGCCAAACCATGATGTTTCTTGGGTAAATGTGTTACTTGAATGTCACACTCATAATGATTCTCATATAGTCAAGATGGACAAGGAATTTGGAGATCCTATTCCTGTACTCAATGCCATGAAAATTCAGAGGTCCCTTCTCTTGGGTCTTATGACAACAAAAAATGGAAGAATCTACAGATGCAGTAGTTTTAATCATCAATCTCATGATAAATGCTGTATATACAGTGACACTCTGATCATCATAAGTGCAGGTCAGAGATGATATGTGGAGTGTTGTCTCATTATCCTCTAAATCTCCCAAACCTGAAATTTTCTGAAACAGCATTATCCAGAAGCTTGCATTTATACAGGAATGTTAAACCGAGAAATGGATTAATGTTCTGGGATGGTGATACACAAAAAAATGTACTTTCTAGTTACTAATGCTCCCTGAGTGTTAAATAATCAAGAAAAATGGTTTGATGGTGTAATTAAGGACTTAACAATTTTCCATTATGATGATAGAACATCCTGGTCTATAGAGTCACAATGGTTTATATAACAACATATGGAAAAATACAGTTATGAACAAAACATTGTATTAGGAAGGAGAATATTATTTCTAACTACTACTGTGAAAAAAACAGTCAAAATTTGAAGGAATGCATGAGGCCTAAAGAAGCTGGAATGCAAAAGTAATGTATACTTCCCTAGTGATTTGAGTGGTAATATATCCAACAGATCCCCAATTTACACTCTTTGGATTTGTTTCAGAATTCTGATCTTCACAACACTTTCAACACTTTTGTTCTTTTTAAGAATCACATTTGTGGTCATTTGTTATGGTAGTGATTTGAAACTTACACAGGGACCCATATGAAAGGTAGGTTAAGAACAAGAAAAGGGATGTTCAAAAAGGAGTAAAGTCGGGATGCTGATGCAGTAACATGTTGGGAGGAAACAATGCTCATGAGTCTGCATATGGAAAGCACCACAGAAGTTAGAAATGTAGATGTTAGAAATGTTCCCCTGATACCTGCATTCACTGCTGATTCTCTCATCTTGCCAATGAGAATAATTGGTCCAAAGTGTCAATAAAAGGAATTATAAAAGAGGCTGGTGTGAAGCTAGCCATCTTTCTTCCCTTGCTGAAGTTAGATAGGGACAACAGGGTCTGTGGTATAAGAATTCAATAGAAATATTCTCAAGAGAATCCAGTGGGAAAACACTGTGCTCATACTAAAACCAAAGGAGAGGGAAATGTATGGAGAAAGATGAAGGTGGCTGTACATAGTTGATGAAGACACAGACAAGGACACTGGGGCGCTGATATGAATAACAAGTTTAGGAAAGTAAAACCATAGGTTTTTTAGGAAATAGAGAGTAGCAACATGTTCACACTAAGAATTTCTTTACTTTATGGGAATTACAGGAGGCCTATCATCTTGGCCCTACCAATTCCGCTGGTAAACTCAGTAGAGAAGGTGATCCTGCAGTGCCATTCAGAAATTATGTTTGATAATTTCATTTTGATGGTACAAAAAAGTAAAATAATCAAGGATTCTTTTCAGATTTCTGCAGAATCTCATCTTGGAGGAGGTCCCATGCCAACTTCTCAATAGGTCCTGTGACATTCAACCATGCTGGGACTTACAAATGCTATAGTTCTTACCATCAGTTACCATATGAGTGGTCTGAATACAGTGACCCTGTTGACGTAAAGATTACAGGTAAGATAGTGTTACCTGTCCATCATCCTCTCTGTAATGCAGAACAGTTATTCTATACATTGGGAGTCCTGGGTGGTTATAGGAAAGTTGAGTGTGGGAAACTTATTAAAAGGCAGCCTTGGTGAGTATTTCACTGGCACAGACAATGAAAATAAAGATACCAGAACAGATCATAGATCATAATGTAAGGCATACATACAGGGAGGTAAAAAAGTCATAACAAGAGATAAAGAAAAAAGGGAGACTCAGTTCCCTTGATATCAATTAGAGACAATTACATCATTCTACTAATATTCAGAGATCTAAACAATTCATAATGTTTTTTGCCTTCAACTTCTACAAGACATATGTCAAAAGATCCAAACATACAATATATCTGGACTGAGTGGTTGTGCTGAGTAGGGCTGGTTCTTCATGAGTTCTGATGCATTGGCACAGATGTCACAAAAAAATTCTGCCTAGTTTGACAGTTCTTCCTTTCATGTAATTTACCCATTACTTATCCCAGAATGCAGTAACCCTGTAATTGAAGAGAGAGCCAAATAATGCCTGTTCTCTCTGTCTCTAAACTGTTTTCAGTCTAAATTCTTAAGTTGTTCAGACCTTCTCAGATGGTGAATGAAAAAAATTCTACAGCAGTGCCCAAGGAATAAGCAGGCACAAATAAAGCAGGAACATGGAATTCTATATTCACACAGTGAGTTACATGAGGGAAACTCAAAGACTCAGATAGAAAGGGCAGAGGAAACACTTGCCATGGCCTATGAGTAAAAAGAAAAATCCTGTAGAATTTATTAAGATTGAATAAATGGTTTGAAGTATAGACGGAGAAATAATGACATATATTTGATATTTTAAAACAAAGAGAGGGATGCAGATGATAGATCACATGTGACATGAGCAGGACACACACTAAGGGCAGTGAGAGAGGAAAGATCATCATGGCCTCTGTTCAAGGGAAACATACACATGCATGAAACTGTCTGTGTTTTGAATAGAGATTAATTAACACAGCTACGTTTAACAAGACAAGATAAAAAAATGAATAACTTAGAATGAATTCAGATTCTAGATGTTTAATATATAGGACATGGGAGTTATAGGTCATTAAATTAGAAACTGATCGTGATGGGAAGGAAATTAACAAAGAACAATGAAGAAGGGAGTAGAACACACATGCCATAAGAGGGAAAATGGGGGGAAGAGCCATCAAAGATGGTACAGAGTGCAGAGAGTGAAGATAATGAACAATGAAAGTGTAAAAGGATGATGTAAGAGCCATCAAACATGGCACAGAGTGCAGGCAGTGAAGATAATGAACAATAAAAGTGTAAAAGGATGATATAAGAAAATCCTTTATTTCATATGCTAATTAAAATGAATTATATAACCCTAGCAAAATCCAGACCTAATTAAACATTAAACTAGACCTAATTTTAAAACATTTGGATTAATAGAAAGTATAATAAAGAAAAAATGGGGGGCTGGAGAGATGGCTCAGTAGTTAAGAGCACCGTCTGCTCTTCCAGAGGACCCGGGTTCGATTCCCAGCACCCACATGGCAGCTCACAACTGTCTATAGTTCCAGTTCCAGGCAAACACCAAGACAAACAAACAAACAAACAAATAAATAAATAAATAAATAAAGTTTAAAAAAATAAAGAAAAAATGGAAAAAGGAGTAATACTGTGGAATTTGAGAAAAATAAAAAATAATTGTGTTAATATAACAAAAATACTCTTATGTAAATATATAGGTATATGTAACAACAAAGACAAAGAGGGCATAAAGTAATGAAACTATATTTAGTTTTCAGAAAGTAAAAGATATTTTTAAATGGGTATAAATTACATTATGAAAATATGTAAATATTACTTAAAAATTCAATTGCCCGATATTATTTATATGTTAATAAATGTTTAAAAAGAGAGATAAAATGAACCAATGCAAATAGAGTCAGAAACTGTCAAAAAGCAAAAATGAGAAAAATGTTTGCGAACAGGAGTGAGATCAGAGACTCATTATGATAATGTAGAAAGAATGTGAGAGGAACAAAGAGGCACAAGGAGAAATAGAGGCCAAAAGGAAAAAGGGAAAGAAAGCAATGCAAAACAAGAGAGAGAGAGATGCAGAAGTGAAGCATTAAGGGGGACACTGAAGAGTGAAGGAACACTGGCATAAACTGACACTCTGTTTCAGCCTCTGTTCTTCCAGGTTTATACAAGAAACCTTCTCTGTCAGCCACGATGGACCCTGTGGAGGTGTCAGAAGAGAATATGACATTGTCCTGGATCTCTGATCTTCAGTTTGACATGTCTCATCTATCCAAAGATGGAGCACCTCAGGGATAGGGTCTTCCTGCATTGCAGAGCCACAATGGGAAATTCCAGGCCTATTTCTTCTTGGTCCTGTGCTCCAGGCAGGGAGCTATAGATGCTACAGCTCTTTCAGGAATTCTTCTTCCATCAGAGGATTATGAGCTCCTGCATGTTCTGATTAGACTATCAGTTTTCATGATGGCTGTCTTCCTCATCTTCCTCATTTACTGTTGGCACTCTGCTAAGAGGACAAGTATCAGGGAGAAGCCAGTGAATGTCCTCTGAGCAGCATGACAACCTGGAGCTGGAGGAACACAGGTGTGTGCTCCTCATTTACTTAGTGCCAGATGGGGCCACTGAGTGGGAGGATTTCTAGACAAAACACTGGAGCCATTGATCATTTCAGTGGCATTCAGACCACTAAAATTCTTCACTATATATTCATATTCATGGCAAGCTAATATCTAGGATAATATTTCGTCAGAAAAAGAGAGCGGTAGGTGGAAAGAGAGAGAGAACATTGCGAAGACTAGTTGCGTAGAACAAGAATGAGATGAGGCTTGAAACATAGAGAATCAGAATATCTGACTCTGCTATGTGACAGAGGAGAAAACTTGAATTTAATACTATCTCCCATTAAGAGATATGCATTTGTAATGAGGGTGCAATAGTACTTTCTTGGGTGTTTTTATTACTTCTACCATCTATAATGTAGCTATTATGGACTAAGAGTCTACATTTAAAAAAACATGGAGCCCACACCCTCATGGAAACTACATTCCTTCATCACTAGAAGAATATGTGCATACTATATCACTTCACTTTTTCTCTTTCTAGAACCTTGAAAGAAGAAGTTCAGGAGTAACACACACAGAATTTAACCAGAAACTTTTCAAACAATCAATTACTCCCATTTCCCAAAGGCCCAAGGAATTCTTCAAAGATATCATTATGCACATGGAAGATATTAATTGATAAACAGTAATGAAAGATTTCTGTGCCTCATGGATTTTCAAAGAAATACCTGAAGAAGTCTTCTGTGGAAAGCACAGAACTTTTTCCAGCAAATACTGATCAATATAGCAAAAGAAAAGCTGGAATCTAAAAGCAATTACATAACTTTGGGACCATTCTGCATTATTCAAATGTGGATCTGAATGTGGCCTTACACTATTTAAAACTGTTATGGCCCTCACTGTCCACTTGACAAAAATCAAACGCTATTGCTATTTCATATGTCTTTAATTCATTGCACTCCTACCAATCCATACAACTTTATTAGCTGTACTTTCCAGACCTATCTGAAGCTGTAACCATGTTGAGTGTCTCATAGTTCTCTATCAACAAGAGGTTTATTATTTTTATTGGTGTACAGTAACAATATGTAATAGAGTTATATACCATAATGGGTCTCAGGATAGTTTCTTACACGTGTATGTATTTTAATCATGTTAACACCAAATTACCCTATCTTGAATTTTTACAACTCAAATTATATCCTTGAAAAAGCCTTTCTTACCACTGGGCTTTTTCATACATTGTTCTGTGCACCACAATGTTTATTAAAGTCTTCTCTCACCAGAATCCTGTACATCTTTCATTAGTATTTCAACATTTTCTAAGATGTGTTTGAAGTAAGGCTACTTCTCCTTCTCCAATCTTCTCACTTCTGTGCTGTTGAAATGTTACTTTCAGATTTCTCAGGTAGATGCTGAAACACTGAAGCTACTCAAAGTTACTCTCTGATTTTATACAAATAATAACAATAGCATTGAAAAGGAGACCATGCAGTTAACTCAGCAGCATGTAAGATAAGTAGGGAGCTCCAGGGAGACTCCTATGAGGAAAAAAATACACTTTATGCAGTAATAAGAGCATGGTTATACAGATCCCATGTCCAATGCAAAGATATAACACTAGCAGTCTGCTTTCCAGATCTTTGCAGCATTTAAGTGGAAGGACTCACTGGCACTGGGAAGTGACACATTGATGATTCCATACTTTGCTTGTCAGAAGAAATATTCTTTGTTCAGGTCTCCACACACACATAATAAAATTAGAAGAAAAAGGTAAATAAAGTTTATGCATCTTTTGAGTTTCACAATCTTAATTTCAGGGCTATATTTGTAGCTTGGTGGTAGCACATTCATTTACCAACTCTGAGGTCCTTCATTTGATCTCCAGTATGGAAAACCACATTCTTTGGTATTGAGCTTTTAGGTATTCTATTCTCTCACACACTGCTCTCTCCAGGTCACTAAGGGAAATTTTAGCTATACCTCTATCCCTCTGAAGAATTCAGAATTCAAAGGCTAGGATAAAATTTTGCTCACCCAAGGAGGCTGAATATCAAGGAGCTAACCATCTCTCTTTGCTCAAATCTCCTCAAAACAAGTACTTCCTTCTACTTCACCACCACCTAAAAGCCCTACCACTTCCTGAAAGCTAAGAGCTACTCAGACGCCTGACTGCAAGTTAATTATTTTTAGTCAAACAAATGTAATGCATCAATAAATAAATATTTCACAGCATAAACAAATGTATAACATCTTTTTAAATATTCTTAGCATTTCCCATTTGTCTAAAACAAAGATGAAAGGTTTTATTTTTAATATAGTAAAACTATACACACCAAAAATCTATCAAGTAAAAATTACAATTACTATATTCTGTCACTGGTAATTAGCATATTCAGAGAAAAATAATGCATTATCTATCATTATAAGTAAGGAAAGCTAAAGATAAAATATCTTAAAAGTAGAAACATAGATATAGTATAGCAAAAATAACTTTAAATTTGTATCAATATACTATATTCTACTAAATAAAAACAAATATCCATAATGCAACAAATAACAAACAGCCCCTACAAATCTTGGAAATGTGGACAATGTTTTCACTAAACTGATTTCCGCTGTCCGTAGGTAAAGCAAGTTTCAGAGAGAAAATCTGAGAAAATTTAAGTGTTCTTTGCCTTATGGAAACTTCTCAGTTTCCACAGGTCCCACTTATTAATTGCTGATCTTACTGGTGTTATAGTCAGGAAGCTGTCACCTGTGTCACTGCATTCAAGACTAGTTCCTACTTTCTCTTCTATCAGGATCACTGTAATGTTGAGGTCTTTGATCCCTTTGAACTTGAGTTTTAGCAACAACTGACTAGAAGGTGACAAAGAGTGAACCATGAAAGCAATGGGCAGACACCAGTGCAAGAATACATATAACAATATGAAGAACAACAAGGCAACACCAGAAGAAATTAGTGGTTCTACAACTACAAGACCTGAACAGAGCAATGAAGAGGAAAAAGAAAGAAACAACATCAAAAACACCTTTATGAAGACCATAGAAGCCTTAAAAGTGGACATAAAAAATTCCCTTAAAGAAATAGAGGGAAAAAAACAACAAAAAATTGGAAGAGATGAATAAATTCTTGAAAGGAAAACCAACAACATTCCATAAACTAAAAATTGAAATTTTAGAAATTTAAAGAAGGCACAAATTAAGGCCCAGGTGGAAATAGAAAATCTGAAGAAAAGAACTGGAACTACAGATGGACAGCTACTGTTTTTGTATCCATCGTGTTAAGGTATATCTTTTTATAGGTGAATCAAGTCCATTCACAACTATCTGTGACCATTAAGGGATACTAATGACCTTTGATTTATTATTTCCTGTCATTGTTGGTGCTAGCATGGGTGTATTTCCCTTCTTTGGGTTTCTTTTCTCCTGTGGGATTATTGATTGCTTGAGGTTTCATAGGTGTATCTGGTTTCCTTAGGTTGGAATTTTCCCTCTAGTAATATTTATAGGGCCAGATAGGTGGATAGGTATTATTTAAATCGGGTTCTTTCATAAAATATCTTATTTACTCCATCTATGGTGATTGCTAGATTTGCTGGGTATAGTAGTCTGGGTTGGCAGCCATGTACTTTTAGTGTCTCTTTAATGTCTAACCAGGTCCTTTTGCTTTCACTGTTTCCATTGAATAGTCAGGTATTATTCTAATGGGTCTGCCTTTATAAGTAATTTGGCCTTTTTCCTTTGCAGTTCTTAGTATTTTTTTTGTTCTGTAGGTTCTGTGACTTGATTATTATGTGGTAAGCAGACTTGTTGGGGGCATCTAGTTTCCTTGGTCTTCTGCAAGCTTCATATATCTTTATAGGCATTTCCTTTTTTAGGATGGATAATTTTTCTTCTAAGATTTTGTTGAATATATTTTCTGTGTGTTTGAGCTGGTATGCTTCTCCTTTGATTCCAAATATTCTCAGGTTTGGTCTTTTTGTGTTTTCCCCAATTTCCTGGACATTTTCTGTCATGACTACTTTTGGTTTTAGTGTTTTCTCTGACTAATGCATCTATTGAGTCTTCCACTCCAGGGATCCCCTCCTCCATCTCTTGCATTCTGTTGGTTATGGTTGCAGCTATAGTTCCGGTTTTTTTTGTTTCTTTTTTTATTTTCTACATTCAGCTTTGCCTCAGTTTGTGTTTTATTTATTGCTTCTACTTCAAATTTTAATTTTTGGAATGTTTCTTTCACCTGTTTGTTTTCTTTTTTTTTTTTTTTTTTTAGTTTTTCACAGGAATTTGTTAATCTCTTCTAATTTTTTGTTTGTATTTTCTTCTATTTCTTTAACAGAATTTTTATATCCTCTTTTAAGGCTTCTAATATTCTCATAAAGTTGTTTTTAAGGTCATTTTCTTCTGTTTCCCCTTTATTGCCATGCTCAGGTCTTGATGTTGTAGAACCACCAGCTTATTCTGGTAGTGCTTTGTTTTTCTTAATATTGTTATATGTATTCTTGCACTACTGTCTGCCCTTTGCTTTCTTGGTTCACTGTTAGTCAGCTCTTATTTGGCTTTTAGACTGTTGTGGGCCCAGAGGCTATGTATCTTCAGTTGTTGCAGTGTTCACTCTTAATTGGCTCTTAGTTGGCTGTAGGCCAAAGGGCTGTGGGTCTCTAGTTGTCTAGATGGTCTTCCTTAGTTTGCTGTGGATTAGAGTCTGCAGGGTCGCCAGTTGTCAGTGTGTGATGACACAGTTTGCCATTGGGGCAGGATTTGACCATGGGATGTCCCTACTGCTGTATTTTCCTAAGGATTGTGCTTTGGGGGGATGGCTCTGCACTGCCTTTGTTTTAGAGTGGAGCTGGGTGTGGGTATGGTACCAAGAGTTGTATGTGTCCTGAGCCATGTTTCAGAGACCAACAATCTTCACTTGGCCTGGGGATTGAGCTGACACTCACCTCTTAGTTTGCTGTGAACCAAGGGGCTGTGGAGCCTCTAGTTGTCAGTCCCAAGATGTTTCTAATACTGCAGCTCCATAATAGACCTTGGAGTCAGGGATAATGATTCTTCCAATAGTTCTTTTATGGAACAGGACTGTTTTAGCATTCTTGGGTTTTTGTTCTTCTTTTTTTTTTTTTTTTGAAAAAGTTTGTATATGAAGTTGAATTTTTTTTGAGGTCTGTGAAGAACTGTATTGGGATTTTGATGGTGATTGCATTGAATCTCTAGGTTGCTTTCAGTAAGATTGGCATTTTTTGAACAGAGAGACCTTTTCAAGAGCATGGGAGATCTTATCATTTTCTGATATCTTCTTCAATTTCTTTCTTTAATGAATTAAAGTTTTTGTCATATAATTTTTGTTCAGAATTACCCCCAAGATATTTAGTGCTATATGTAGCTATTTACAAAGGATGGTGTTTCCATAGTTTCCTTTTCAGTCTCTTCTGATTTGTCTCTAAAAAGCTATAAATATTTTTTAGTTAATTTTGTATCCTACTGCTGAATAGTACTCAACTGTGTAGATGTGCCACAGTTTGTTAATTCATTCTTCAATTGAGGAGCATTCAGGCAAATGGATGGATTTGGAGAATATCCTCCTGAGCGAGGTCTCACAAACCCAGAAGGAGAGGCATGGGATGTACTCATTCGTTAGTGGACTTTAAACAAAAGCATTCTTATTTCATTGAAAGATGATAGGTGAATAAAATGATTTAAAACACACACAAAAAAATTTGTATCCTTCCACATTGTTTAAGGTATTTATCAGCTGTAGGAAAAACTATAGCATCTTAACATTTCAAATGTGCTTCAAACAATTAGCCATTTAATACTATTTCTTATTTTGCAAATAGATTTGTGACCTTCATTTGCTCTTATGTTTATGTATTTAATTTGCATTTAGACAGAATCAATACCTTAAAAACAAAGGAAGGAACTTACCATTGCAACAAGCCTACAAGGTATTTCTAATTACTGGATACACTTCTTAAAAATTCCAAATACCAAGGTAGATAGGAAATGGAAGTCACAAAGTCTCACCCCAAGCCGAGAAACTATTTTGGCAATTGATGGATACTGGGAGAGACAGTTTGTTCCCCCCTAGGGTACATTCATTGAGATGCTTCCCATATTCCAATGTATGGCCCTATGTATGTGCATAATGATAGTACTAAACTGAGTTCAGTGAGTTTTAAAACACGGTATATGATGTAAGGAAGAGAGTGGTAGTATGGATGGGGAAAAAATTGAAGAGGACCAATGGGAGTGTATATCATCAAAATATATTCATACATTGAATTCTCAAACAGTAAAAATTAAAATATAAAAAATAAAACCTGAGAAAAAAGGAGAGTTTCTACCATCATGGTCAAGACTTATCATTCTAGGTATTCAAAGGCTGAGGCAGAAAGATTATGTTTATGTTGCATAAAAAAGAAAGATGTACTTAGAATGGTTTTGGTTTCTCTGTTCTAATATAATATTTGTTTAATCTAAAAGAAGCCTTTTGTAAAAGAGAATGGTCTGATCTAACAAGCACTAGTGAGTAAAGGTCATGCTATTTATATACCAAAAGGCACATCATGTACAAAACCACAAAGGATCCACCCGCGCCTGTAGCTATCAGTGTGTACATGAAGTCACCATTAGCTCCATCTCTGTGAAGGCAATTCCTGACAGTCTTCCTTGTGTAACACCCTGTGGTGGGTCCAGTCTTCAGCTAGTATCACCAACAGAACCACAAGGACCAGCCCTGCCATACCCATGCGGATTGAATTCTCCATCATGTAATCTTGTTTCTTGGAGTCTAAAGACATAAGGGAAAGAAATAGGTAACTGTTGGCCATGATTCATTTTATCTTATTCGTTGTTTCTGATGTTTGGACACTTTCCCATATTCACTTGTCAAATGTGATGCTAGCCTTCTTAATGTGCTTATACACTCATAGGCACCTCACTTCTAGGGTATGTAAGATAGAGGAAGGGCAAGCATGAGACATTGTGGTTCCTGAGAAAGGAGGTGATTATGGGACATTTCTACATTTCCTTCCTCACCTTATTTGGTGCCTTCATTGACCACAAACTGTATTTCTTAAACATGTCCCTATGTCAAGTGCTCATGGTTTTTTCCTTTGTACTTTGTTCATCCTACATGACAGTTTATGTTCCACTTAAATATGGAAAAATAGAGCACTTCCTGGGATTGATCTATCTGTTCATCCATTCATCCGTCCTCTATCTGTCCATCTATCTATCTCCTAGATGGCAAGATGTAAGATAAATTTATCTTAAAATGTATCTATCTCTCTACTTAAAAATGACCCTTGTTATAAGGATGAAGCCAATTGCCTTATGCATATTAGGCTTGAACTCTGTCACTCAACTTAGTC
>PVIH01019444.1:0-35354 GCA_004025045.1 Sigmodon hispidus | reverse complement strand
TCTACCGAGACAACTGAACCAAGCTTGTGGGCGTTCACAAACTCTAGACCAACAGCTGTGGAACCTGTATGGGACCAAACTAGGCCCTTGGCATGTGGGAGACAATTGTGTAGCTTGGTCTGTTTGAGGGGGGCCTAGCATTGGGACCTATTCCCTATTGTGGCATGCCTTGCTTAGCCTTGATGCGGGGGTGGGGGGATCCTGCCTCAACTGAATGTACCAGATTTTGTTGTTGACATGGAAGACCTTATCCTTTTGGAGGAGTAGATGGGGGGTTTGAAGGGGAAGTGGAAGGGGAGTTGGAGGGGAGAGAGGGGACTGTGGTTAGTTTGTGAAATGAAAACAAAATGTTTAAAAAATAAAAACTATTCACATTACAAAAGAAAAAAATTCCTCATAAGACTGACCTGTAGGCAAGGCTGTAGGGTATTTTCTTGATTCAGGACTGAAATGGGAGTGTTCAGCTCATTGTGAGTGGTGTACCTATGGGCAAGACATCCTGGGATGTGTAAAGAAGCAAACTAGCAAGTCAGGAGGAGCAAGCCAAAAGAAGTAATCTTTCATGGTGTCTGCATCTGTTCCTGACTCTAGATTCTCATCTTGAGTTCCTGCCCCCAACTTCTCTCAGTGATAGAGTGTGACCTAGGAATTATAAAATGTAATAAACATTTTCCTCCCCAAGCTGATTTTTTTGTCATGGTGTTTATCCCAACAACAGAAGCTTAACTAAGACACAGTGGGCCCCCTATGGGCCACATGCCATATACCTAAGTAAGATTCCAATATAATCTCAGTCAAGAGCAAATAATGTTATCTGGCATATGTGATAAATTAATATTAATAATATAAAGCATTAATAACATGTAAATACTAGTTGGGGGATTGTAATGAAAATATTGACGGACAAGAAATATTTAAACAGTTCTGCAGCCAAGAGACACTGCTCCAGACACTGGAATATTTATAGTAAAAGACAGGAAAAATCATGGTATTTGTGTTTCCATAAGACGAAGGAACCATTTTTATCTTGGACCTACTCTAGACTTCTTTCCTTGCCAAAACAAAACTTGGGTAAAGTCCTTTACCAATGTCAAACAGAAGCCATAGGAGTATAAAACTGAGTTTCCACTGAACAGAGAACAGAGTCATAGCTCAGGCAATGAGAAATTTTCAGGGTTGCATGATAAAAGTGTGACCTTTTGGCAGAGTCCTTGAAGGGAGAAACCAACATAGTAATGTGACTGCTAAGCCATCAGGGAGTAAACCAAGCTTTGAGCAATTTGAATGTGTGCATAACTTTTTATACATTTTCAGAAAGACCTAGTGTTCTTTTAAATTTTGCCTTAAATTGGGCATGTGCAAGTGGTGAATTCACACATACACACACAGTTATGTTTGACTCTATATTCCTGAAGAGTCCAGAAGAGGACATTGAGCATCATATTCCATCACTCCCAGCCTTGTTAAAGATAGGGTCTCTCATTTCTGGAGCTGGGCTAGTGGCTAACAAGCCTTAGTTACACTCCTGTCTCTGTCCTATACTGTCTTTGGATTATAGGCATGTGCAGTGATACATGGATTTTCATATTGATGCTGCATATCTGAGCTTAGCTCTTGCGTTCAAATTGCACAATAAGTACTCTTACCCGTTGATCTGCAAACTTAATGAATCTATGTGTTCTGTGTATTTCTGGATGTTATTGCAGTTAAATGGAATCACATAGATGGTTTTGATGATATAAGCCTTTCCACAAAGAAAACTCCAGATCAAATTGACTTCATCTGTTAGTTATACTTATCAGTTAAGAGTTCATAAGAATTGATACTCCCTTGAGAATTAATAAACTCTTAAAGAAAATTGAAGATGGAAGTTTTCTCTGTTCATTCTAAAAGGGCAGAATAATTTAGATAGTCAAAAGATACTAAAGAGAAAACTGTGACCAACTTATCTCAAGAAAACATAGATAAATATTTCGTATAAAAATAAATCATTATGACCAGTTGAAGCTTATTCTAGGAGTAAAATTTGTCATCTATTACTTAATCAAGACAATTACCCATATTAACAGACCAATAAAGAAGAAATCTATACTGTCACCACATGGAAACTGCTATATTTCCGGTAAGACAGTTCTGAAAGCTAAGACTAGAAGGAAACTTCAATTTAGTAAAGATGAAAGACCTTTCAAAAGAATGATAATTGATGCCATACTCCAAGAAAAAAGTTATTTTCCTTTGTACTGTTAGGTTTTTTTCAACTCAAAACAAGCCAGAGTCACCTAGGAAGAAAGAACATATATTGAGGAATTGCCTCAATCAGATTTGCTCTGAGCATGTCTGTGGAGCATTTTCTTGGTTAATTGGTGATGTAGTAGGGTCCAGCCCACTTTGGGTAGTACTACCCCTGGGCAGGTGGTCCTGGGATGCACAAGACAGCAGCAAACTGAAAAATAAGCCCGTATGCAGGACTCCTCCATGGTCTTTACCTCAGTTTCTGCCTCCAGGTTCCTGCCCTGGGTTCCCTCCCTGACTTCTCTTCATAACGCACAATAAGCTACAACCCGAAATGAACCCTTTTCTCCAAGTATAAGAAAATAAACAGCCTTTCCAGGTCAACTCTGAATGGACACTATATTAAAGTAAATGAGGCAAATAGACACAGAAACAATGTTCAGCACTGTTAGAGAAGTTCAGCCACTCTGGAATGAAGTATGGCAGTTTCTCAGAAAACTGGGAATCAATCTCCCCAAGGATCCAGCAATACCACTATTGGGTATATACCTTAAAGACACACATTCAAACCCAAAAAGCATTAGCTTAACTATGTTCACAGCAGCATTATTCATAATAGCAAGAACCTGGAAACAACCTAAATGCCCTTCAGCTGAAGAATGGATTAACAAACTGTGAGACATCTACACAATCGAGTACTACTCAGTAATAAGAAAAAATGATATCCTAAAATTTTTATTCATAATAGCAAGAACCTGGAAACAACCTAAATGCCCTTCAGCTGAAGAATGGATTAACAAACTGTGAGACATCTACACAATCGAGTACTACTCAGTAATAAGAAAAAATGATATCCTAAAATTTGTAAGCAAATGGATGGATTTTGAGAAAATCCTCCTGAGCAAGGTATCAAAAACCCAGAAAGATAAGCAGGGGATGTATGTACTCACTCATTAGGGGACATTTAAAAAAAAAGTAAAGAACACACAAGCTGCAAACCACAACCACTGAACAGCTTAGAATCTGAAGGAACTTAAGAGAGACATCCAGGGATTTCCCTAAGAAAAGAAAATAGAGAAGATCTCCTTAGCTAATTGGGAGCATAAGAGGTTGCAACCAAGAAGAAATGGGACCAAATCATAAGAAAAAGAAATGATTATGTGAGAGAAACAACAAGGAGTGAGAAAAAAAAGAGATGGTGATCTTAATAGAGGAAGCAAATATGGGTTTGGAAAAGACCAGGTGCTAGGGAAACCTCCAAGAACTCACAGGATGTCCCTGCCCAGGTCTCCAACCAATAGCAAAGGTGTTGCCTAAACAGGACATCCCCCATAATCAAAGGAATAACCACCCTAAGTGCCATCATAGAACTTACATCAAACAATGAATAGAAGTAAAGGCAGGGACACATGGCTGAGCCCTGGGTGGAGTCCCTGGTCCAGCTGATAGCAGGAAAGGAGACTCTATATGAGCAAGGGGATAGGGACTATGAGGAAAATTCTCACAGTGATGACTGGCTGGGAGCTCACTGAATCAAGAACAGCCCCTGGGAACCATCTGGGAAAGGAACTAGGCCCTCCAAGGATAGGCCACTGTCCACTGACATGGGCAGTATGTGGAGCCTCAGGGGGAGGGATCAGACTGTGTTTCTGTACATGGACTGGCACCTTGGAGCCCATTCCCTCCAGAGGAACACCTAACCCAGTCTTGATATTAGGATGAGGAAATCCGACTTGCCTGGAGTGCATGCTGAGCTAATCCACCTTGGGACTTCTTCCCCTTTTTGGGAAGGGATTGGGGGCTGGGGAGGAGGAAGGCTGAAGACTGACTGGGAGGGGTCGGGAGGGGAAAAGGAGTTGGAACAAAGGGATACATGGATAAAAATGAGACTTTATTCTATAAAAATAAAAAGAAAAAAAGAAAATTAAAAAAAATCCTACAGCATTCCTATTTACAATGACTACAAGGTAAAATAGTGATCAATTATACCAACTGTTGGAGAAAGTATGAAATGAAATTTTATTTTTATATACTACTATGGACAATGTCTAATGGCACAGCTGAAAGGGCTAGACAAATTTCCTACAAAGTTAATACATGTGTGTTTACCATGAGATCCAGTCAGTCTATACACAGTAATCATTTTGAATGAGTGAAGTTGTACAGAAAGAGGCACATACTGCCTGATTCCATTTACATGTGTTCTAGAATATGTAAATGAATCTACAGTCAGAAACCTTTTTAGTGATTGCTATGGAGAGGGGATGTGGAGGGGAAGAAATGGTCACAGAGAGGTGTAAGTAAACTTTGAGGAGTGGTGGTTAAAGTATGGACAAAGTATAAAAACATGCCAAAATTTGATGAAAATTGTGTATTTCAAATACTTCTGATATATTTATTCAAATTATACTTTAATAAAGCATGCTTCCTCCTAACCACTTTAGAGTTCAGAATAAGAGTGTAGGTTTCAGTAAAACTTATTTGTATAAAAATTCTGGGGAAAAATATAAAGATTATTATGGCTTTTTTTATCTTCTGCTGAATTCATTCACTATTGTGTATATGTAAAGAGGGATGCTATACATATTGCATCTATATTCATGGCAAGAGGGATTATATGTACTCATTAAATATGGAGAGAGACACAAAATCAATAAAACATGTACCAGATCTGTGAACAAAATGATCACGAACATGGCTAGTATGAAAAATTCAATATAGTCATATATCATCCAAGTCAAATCACATTTTAGCAAATTTTAAAACATGAATGGGTTCATGTATACTGATGTAAATGTGTATGCAAGTGTGTGTAGCTGTATGCGCTTGTGTGTGGAGGTCAGAGGTTAAGCTCAGATGCCATTCCTCAGAAACCTACATCTGTTTTTGAGACAGGGTCTCTCACTGGTCTGGGGCTCACTAACTAGTCCAGGGTGACTGCCCAGCAAGTTCCAAGGATCTTCCTATATCCATTTCACCAGAGCTTGGATTGGATGTACATATAAATTGGACTGTAAGCTTAAATGCTTATTTTTTGAGATGTACAATATAGTAGTTATGCTAAAAATAACTTTATCACCACAAAAGAAATACTATAACAATAAGCAGTCACTTTCCATTACCCCTTTGTCCCAGCCCTCACTCCACCTAATTCCTATTATATAGTGCTTGAGAGGTGGCTCTGTGGTTAAGAACATACTCTTTAAGAAGACCTGTCTAGTTTGATTCCCAGCACCAACCTCAGGCAGCTGAAAAGCACCTGTGACTC
Source organism: Sigmodon hispidus (assembly GCA_004025045.1). Taxonomy (NCBI): domain Eukaryota; kingdom Metazoa; phylum Chordata; class Mammalia; order Rodentia; family Cricetidae; genus Sigmodon; species Sigmodon hispidus. Next base: position 29,854 of record PVIH01019444.1, on the reverse strand, counting down.
CAGCTTCAGGTGATCTGATATTTCTGATATTTGTAAGCACATATACTCACTTGTGTGTACATGCATGCACACACACATTTTAAATAGTAGGAATAAACACTAATGCACTTTTTGTTTCTTTGTATTTTTATACTGTGAATACAAGTAAAACTATACAATCTTAGAATGCTGGCATTTGATTTCTGTCACAACATTTTTCAGTGCCATCCACACTGAAGCATGTGCTACTATTTCATTTCTTTATTTGGATGGATAATCTTCCAGTACAATGATGCAAAATACTTTATTTAGATATTTATTCACTGATATATTAAGTACTATTTTTATTTTATGTGTAGGAGAGTTTTTCTATATGTATGTATGTATTGCACTGTGTACATGCCTGGTGACCACAGAGATCAGAAGAAGGTGCCAGATCCCGTGGAACTGGAATTACAGGCAGCTATAAGCTGCTATATGGGTGCTGAAGCCCAAACCCTCGTCCTCTGTGACAGTATCAAATACTCTTAGCTGATGAGCCATTTCTCCAGCCCTTCTACCAGGTACTTAAGAGTTGTATACCAGTAGAGTGGGCAAGTCTAAGCAAAAAATAAAACAATAAAAGAATGCTTTGACTATTTAAGACTTAATAACCATCTTGAAACTATAATCTTTGTCTTTTAAGCATATATATGCATATATTTTTTTCTTTTTTAAGTATATATACACATATATATATTTATGTACATATGAATATATATTTACATATTTAACACTATATTTGGTTATCCAGCTTGTCATAGTTCATCAGAAATATATATATATATATATATATATATATGGGAAGAGGGCATATATGACCTTCAGTAACTATGTATGACAAAGATCAGAATAGAAGGAAGAACTGCCAAAGGAAGACCTAAGGACCATAAAGATCAGGGAGTATCAGAATTTCCCCTTATGATAGAGCCTGATTGAGAATTTTCTTCAGCAACACTAACAGTGCCTCTAGACTTATCTGCAGGGTAGGATTTAGGAAGTATTGTATCCAATGATTGTTCTATGTCCTTTTTCTTTCCTAGTACCAACAATATTTTCTGCTGCTGCCAACATGCTAAGTATGTGATGGAGAGGAAGGCAAGATAATTAGCTTTTCTCCTTTGCTTTCTAGATCAAGAAAAACCAGAAATGGTTCTACTGTAAAGACATCTATGCATAACCCAAAGATGAAAAAATACAAGCTAGAATGTTTACTAGGCAGTACTTAGTGTATTGTCTTAGGGGATGGAAGAAAGTTTATATGTTGGAATGTTTCAGATCTGGTTTTCTGGAAATAGTACCTAATATTCTTTTTCAAATAATTTATTGGGAGTCTTTTTCCCCTGGGTAAAGGAATGTGAGGAAAGAGCATCACTTGGGGGAAGATTTAAATGGAAAATATGGTGTTACACAGAATAACTTCCGTTTGGAGTATATAACAATTCTGGATTTGTTGTTTCTACTCTACAGCAAAGGAAATGGCATACAGAACTATTGAGCGAATTCTGGTTGTATTTAAAAACACAAAAACAAAAAACATGCAGAGCCAGGTATTGGGGAAAGGCTAAGGCTTCTTCAGCCTAGCTCATCAGTTCCAATGTCTCATCTGTCTTCCTATGCCTGCATTAAATTAAATACCTTCTTTGCCCAGTTGTATCACATCCAGATTAAAGTTAAAGGTGTAGGCTACTACTGTTTGGTAGTTAGCCTTGAACTCATAGAAACACAGAAAGATCTCTGTCTCTGGAGTTATGGGATTAAAGGCATCGCACCACCACTGCCTGCCTGGGAGCCTGGAACTCTATCTGTAAACCAAGATGGCCTCAAACTCAGATCTGCTGGGTGTGTAATACTCTATTTCAGCAGCTAGCCTTGAATTCAGAGAACCAGAGGAAGTTCTGTCTCTGGAGTTATGGGATTAAGGGGGCAGGTCACCACTCCCGCTTTCCCTGTGCTGGGATTAAAGGTGTGAGTTATCACTCTCTGATCCTCCTGGATTGACTGTGGGTAGATCTCATGATATTCCAGACTAGTTTTACTCAATATATAACATATCACCACATATATAACATATCACCACATAGAACTTCATGTCATTCAATGACCAGTGGAAATTCACCCTCAAGGAATACACATATCATCTGTTTGTGCAGACTTTCTCTTTGGCCAATGGCAACATTACATAGCTAGGAATGTCCTGTGAACCATTTTCCAACACATACTGTGGCTAAGAAATGTGTGCACAAAGATGGAGTAGTCCATATAGTATAACTTATAGTCCAGGGAAAGGGGGAGCCAAGGGGTTCTAGAAGAAATAGAACCTGTGGTAGAGAGATTTACTCTTCATTAAATATCTGTGTTCCTTTATATTCCAAGAACTCTTTATAGATAAAGGAAGCAATGGCTTGAAGGGTTTGAAGAAGTAATGTGGTTTTCTTTTGGGGGAGGAGTCTGTTGTGTATATTCATGTCATGATATGTGCTATATATGCTTGTGTGTATATTCTGGTCCTCAAGCACACAGACACTTGGAGGTCAAAGGTGGCTATCAGGGCCCTGTGCCCTCACACCCTGTCTTGTTCCCTCGAGACAGAACCTATCACTGAACCTCAAACTAAGCTGCCTGGCTCTCAAACCCTAATGATTATTTTCTGTGTCCCCACAGTGCTACGATTATAAGCACATGCAAAACCATACCCAAGTTTTTATGTGGGTTTTGAGCATTCGAACTTGGTTTCTTATACTTAACTCTTCTGCTGAGACATGTGCTTTTACTCACTGAGCCATTTTTCTAACCCCTGACCCATGTATGTATGTATGTATGTATGTATGTATGTATGTATGTATGTATGCATGCATGATGTATATATGTATTATGTATGTATGCATGATGTATATATGTATCATGTATGTATGTATGATGTATATATGTATGTATCATGTATGTATGTATGTATGTATTGGTGTTTTGAGACAGGGTTCCACTATGTAGCCCTGGCTGGCCTCACAGAGATCCACCTGCCTCTGCCCCTCTCAAGTGCTGGAATTAAAGACGTACACAACTATGCTAGGTTCCACCCTCTTATTTTCAGATAGGCAAATAATATGTAGAACAGATTGACTTGATTAAGTAACCTGGTCAAGCCTCAAACTTGCCATTCTCTTGCCTCAGACTCCTATTTACCATGATTAAGGGCATATGTAAATATGCATGGATATATTTGTCATTTTAAAGCCAAAACATTTCAGAGCCACATGGTATTCCATTTCCTTGAACTAGCAGTAATGAAGCCTAAGTATCAAGATGCCAATACTTTTATTACCCTGTGTCACTGAGAGACTAGAATTATTATGGCAAACCTCAAACACCATCTTTGCTAGTCCACATACTATTTTATTGTCTATACATACGCTAACAACTCTGAGGTCCCTCTAGATAATAGGGCCCAGCAATCAGAAATAAAAGGTAGAGATGAAGTAAGAAAGAACAAAGAAAAGTTGAAATTAGTAAGGTCAAACCATAAACAATGTTTTAGGCACTATCCACAGCTTCTATACTATGGATCACTTGAAGACATTGGTAGACTGGAGATCATGAACTGACCATGTCTGACTCAGGATTCAAGGAAACTGAAGGATGTTATGAAGGAGCTGAAGATTGCATAGGCCTAGCTATTGTCCTGTATCAACAAAATAAGCTAGCATATCAGGAGTAATATAGACACTTTGTTACATTGACTAACTTCTTACACTTATGTTAACAAAATAGTGACTGTTATTGTGTATCTAAATATGTGATACATGTAGCAATATTGATTAAAGAGTAAAAGGTCATGACTTTGAGGAGGAGTTGGGAAACATGGGGAGGAGTTGGAGGAAAGAGAAGGAGGGAACCTCTGCTTAAAGTCTGGAAGCAAAGATTTTAATGTCAAGAAAGGGCAAAGCCAAGCCTGCATTCTCATTGATAAATGTTCCTCATTGGAGAAAGGGTTTAGCATTACATTCACCTTGTGAGCACCAATTATCACTTGTAATAGATGCTTCTGTTAAAAAGAACAAAACATTCAACATTTCCCAAAGACATACATGAGGTCGTTGGTAAGTAGTGTGTGTGTATATTGAGGCAAAGTTCTCCTGACAGTGAGGTGTGGATATATATATTACATAGTTAATAAAACCTGAATATTGGAGAGAGAGCACACAGTCAAATCCTAGCTCAGGAAATTCTTGATCCTTGAGTACAAGGACAAACAGCTGAGATTCAACAGTACATACCTTTAATCCCACAGGGAAAGCTGGGAATGGTGACCTACACCCTTAATCCCATAACTCCAGAGACAGAACTTCTTCTGGTTCTGTGAATTCAAGGCTAGCTACAAAATAGAGTGGTACACACCTTTAATCGTAACCTAGATGGGATTTGGTATATAAGGGCTCATAGGAACCCAGCAGAGGCAGAAATGACAGGCAGAAGCGACCAGGAGCGAGGCTGAGGAAGCTGCAAGACAGCTAGGTGAAATTTGACTGTGGTGCTTCCTCTCTCTGATATTTCAACCTTCCCATGATATTTGGCTCTGAGTCTTCTTTTCTTACAATCCCAATTCATGCTACTACAGTAAGGTCTGGGGTAACGGGACTGGAGAATGACATAAAGAAAAAGTAGTGGTTGGACAAAGTCCAAAAACTGAGAGCAGTACAGAGAGTGGAAAGGGACACATACTTTTATTTTCCCTATAGTTAGGAGGCCATTTTGTAACATTTCTCAGTAAAACTACCAAAACTCATTACCCAAACAAGAGGGCCAAGCTGGAGTTGGAGAGACAGCTCAATAGTTGAATGTTTCAAAGGACTCAATTTCAGTTTCCAGCACCCACATCAAGCAGCTCACTATGGCTTGTGACATCAGTTCTTGCAAGCACATGGTACATGTAAACTCATGCAGGCATAAACAAACACATACAGGAAAATAAATAAATCTAAAAATATAAGAGTTCTGAAGTGTCTGGTTAGTCATAGTGACAGTGACATTAAAAGTGGAGGTTCTGTCAGTGCTTTTGATATGAAGATTTGTGTTCAGTTTCCCAGCCTACAATAGCAAGTCTCAGATCATAGAACATTTCTAGACCTTACATTTCTGCCAATCACAGAATACTTGGCCAGTATTTAGTAACTGATGCCCAATTATCAGCTTGTGTCATGTTGATGAAGCATGTTCTCAGGGATGGTAGCCAAGATAGAGACAGTCCTGCAGTCCGTGGTAGCGATGTCCTGAAAGGTGGTGTCCCTCAAGCCCCTTAAGTCCCTATTTTTATTTGGGGACATTGCTTCCAAGACAAAAGTCTACATTTTCTGGATTCCCTTTTAGAAATGTGACCACGTTCTTGCCAGGGAGAAATGTTGAAAGTCGTTAACCTAGCTTTGGGGGAAAGCTGATAAAGGAACTGAGCCTATAGGTGGTGGAGCATGCTTTCCTTCCATTTACTTTTCAACCTAGAATACAGGTGTAGAATCTGTTTTCAAGTCGATGTAAATGCTGTCTGTTAAAGCCAAAGGAAGTCACAGGATGTTCTAATAATCAGAGAATAGACAATCTCTATTTCTCTCTTTCCTTCTTGGTAGAGTATGGTCAATTTCCCATATGCTCTCTCCTCATCATCTCACTCCTGCTCCCAACATGTTTTTCACAACATTCCCACACAAGCCAAAGAACTGTTTTTATGGTGTTTAGTAGAGAGTGAAGAATAAAGTTAAGAATATCCAAAGTATTTTCTTAGGGTATTACTGAGATGTTCATCTATCAACCACATCCAATTTATTGTATGCACTAAGACATATGGTCCATGTTTTGTGTTAGGGGTATTTCCACATACTATAATAGAAATTAGTGGAACACTTTTCAGTGTGTGAGCTAGAGAGGGTGGAAACACAACTGCTTGAATATTCTTTGACTATCCTGGAACAATACAGCTAGAAAAAAAGCAAACAACCCTTCCAGGTAAAAGATTTCACTGGAGTACTAGGAAATAATCAAGGGTTATATTAGTAGGCTTCAAAACTCACAATATCAAGTTTCCAGTCTACCTCATAAAGCTCCTCTGGGTGGCTGACCCAGATATCTGCCTTACATAGCTGTTGTTTATGAAGCATCTATATACAGCTGCTGAATGCCTTGGCTCTGCTAACCCACATACTCTACAGGAACTGTGCAGATAGGCTGCACAAATCAGCTCAGCCACTGTGGGTCTCCAAAGAATTTGAGTTCATTTGCCCTCAACCATCATATTCTCTTTGGGAAAGTTGCATTGCTGATAATGTCCTAGATGCTAACACATGCTGTGATCCTTCAGTTCCTTTGTCTCTCCTTCATTGCTGGTAAAACATATGTTTTGGATGGCCTTTCCCCCAACTGCCACAGTGGATGTGCTGCCCTCTTCTCTGGAGGGTGTGAAAGTGATGCACCATGTGCTATTCTGTGTCTCGTCAGGTCACACACCCAACCCCAACACTTTCTAGGTGAACACTCTCTTAAAGAGTAGCTTTCTTGTTATAGGTAAGAAACAGGTCAGACAAAAGCCACAAATATATCTCCTAGTATAAAAAGCTTCTAGAAGAACAGCATATAGTCAAATAGGAAGTATCCATTGAAAGACACATGGTGTACAGCCTCTTTGCTTGAGGGTGGGACTAAGTCTATAGTCATTCTCGAGAGAGATCTCAGAATAAAATTTGAGGAAAACAACATCAATACAATTATGCTTTGGAAATTAACTATTTTATGTTTTGTCATTTAAAATGAAGTTTAAATCATAGAAGTTTATATTTATAAATATAATCATTTTATATAAAATGAGAATTTTGTACTACTTTATTCAGCTTATTGTGAAAGCATATGGATTCTCTTTTCATTGGCACATAGAGTAAGAATATTTAATTATGACATTTTTTTGTCTTCCTGAACTCACAAATGAGCCTACATTTTCTGATTTTCCATGCAGAATGTTGGGCACATTTCCATGGAATGTGGACAAAAATACACATGCTACTTTCAGGCCTGTGGACTAAAAGCAATGAAAATGCTAAAGTTTCCTGATAATCAGAGTCCAGCTTCCTGAATGACAAGGCCATACTCATACCTTGGTGAGTTATGACATCTTACCTTTTATATTTTAAAATGCTAAACAACTCAGATTTGGAAAAACTTTGTTACAGCATTTAAACAACATACATTAATGCAACAATTGTTTTTCATTGACAATAACATGGACATTTTGTCAATTGTTAGGAGTCAGCTTGTGAGATATAGCATCCTGTAAGCTCATGGTGATTCTTTCTATTTACATTCCTGTATCATGAGAAGACAATGCAAAGAACATATTTCCCAAATGACTTGATCTGACCTACTGAATCAGAATCAACCAAGGCATAGATGTTTGTTATTTCCTTGAGCTTTATGGCTCTTACCTCACTGCTTTAGGTCCATCTGATTTACTTTATTGAACTGAATTATCTAAGGTTTATTTGTTTTATAGAATTTTAAATCAACACGTTATCCAATGGACTAGTTTAGCTTAATAGTTTTAAGAAGTGTGCATATTTTAGTTTCATATGGTAATGAGCCAGGTGAGAATAGGGACCAATTTCACCAAAATAGCGCCCAGTACTCTTTGAAGTCCCATCCTTAGTCCTCTTTGATCATGTATTTATTTATCATTATTACAGTTTTGTATTTGGGATGCCACAGAAATAGAATCGTATAGTAGGTAACCCATAAAGACAAATTTCTTTAGGCCACCATACTTTTCATATTCACTTAAATGGGTGGGGTGCATATATCAAGAATGTATGTCTTCTTATAGTGAAGAATTCTGTTCTACACACTTGCTACCTTTTGCTTTCCATTCACTGTTTGAGATTGTTGGGTCCTCTCTGGGTAAGGGGACTGTGAATTATAAAATACTTAAATACTTTATGTGGTAATCTAATTTGTTTTCACTGGGACAGATATGAAAAGTTAGTATTATTGATGTTTTGGGTGAGCTGCTTTGCAGCATCTCCACCAGTACTCAGCAGATACAGAGCGTTTTTCCTGCCTTGTGACAACCAAATGTATCTCCAGGTGTTGTTAAATGTCCTCTGGGGAAGGGCTTTAATCATCCTGATATTGCCTTAGGAGCACAAAATATTATCACTTTATTATGAAGTTGCTATAGATCTCACCTTTTATCTAGAAATGTCTCTGTTCACATTTATGAAACATTTTGTCTACAGAATTCCAATTTAGAAGCTGTTTCAGCACATTTAAAAGACATTCCATTGTTTTTTGATTTTTAAAACTTTTATTTTTTGAGATCATAATTTAATTATAATATTTCATCCTTACCTTTCCTCCCTCTAAATCCTGTCATATACCCTCCCCACTCTCCTTCAAATTCATGGCCTCTTTTTCACTAATTGTTATTAAATACATATATGCATGTATAAGTATATATGTATATATATTTCTAAATGTAACTTTCTCAGGTTGTATAATGTTACTTGTATATGTTTTCAGGGCTGACTTGTTGGCACTAGACAACCAGTTGGTGTGCTCTTCCCCAGAGAGGACCACCTCTCCTGCTCCCAGTCATCCTTGCTTGCCTATAGTTCTTTGTATGGGGTTGAGGCCCCATAGACATTTTTTCCCCTGTGCAGTTTGACATATTCACTGGTGTCATCCTTGTTCAGCTTACATTTGGGAAGTATGTTGGTGAGACTTTTACGGGTGTATCTTCAACACTGCCTTTCTTTTGTTTGGTCTGGAGGCAGGGTATCACTATATATAGTCCTGACTGGACTGGAACTCACTATGTATTTTAGGCATTGAAAAATTTAAAATTATTGAAGGTGAATCATAATTTTTCTAGTTAGTTATCAAATTATAGTTTCCTGATCTAAATATAATGTCAAATTAATGGTTATTTTTTCCAAGATAAATCTAAGGAGCAATTATTTCAACATGATTTTCTTATAAACTTCTTTTCTCTTACCAAAGCAACATACTTCACTTAAAACAAAGAAGAAGAAGAGGGGGAGGAGGAGGAGGAGGAGGAGGAGGAGGAGGAAGAAGACGTAGAAAAACCAGAGATCACAAGTTGACTGACCAAATTTGGTATATAACTATGGTTTAGCCCTTTCTAAATTTATACACCCCCACACAAACACCCCACCCCCAACCCCAGAAAGAAAGTAAATGTTATTAAAACTTTTAAAGAAAGTCAATTTATATACCCCCACACAAACACCCCACCCCCAACCCCAGAAAGAAAGTAGATGTTATTAAAACTTTTAAAGAAAGTCACCATAAATTTAGATGAAAGTTCCTAGATGTACCTATCATTTCGTGATTTTTGATGGTCTGGAGTGTGAGCACTGATCCACTGGGTCTTCTGCTCAGTCTCAATAGGGTGCATTCAATATGCTAACATGGGCTAGGATCTAATCTAAGAACTGTGTTCCTCTCCTAGGCTCAATCGTTAGGGCAGAATTCAGACCACTACTGTTACAGAATAGCAAGCCCTTTGAAGCTGCCTCATACTCACTAGTGTAATGTGTTCTCCATAAACATGACAGCCAGTGTTTTCTAGGACAACAGGATCTCTGCTGCTTTGACTTATTCTGTCTGCTTCTATGTTTGACCTCTCAAGACTCTTTGATAAGGTTCACCTAATTAGGGGAGGGTCATCTGTGATGAACTCCTTTCAAAAGTCTAATATAAGGTCAGGTGCCTATGAATTTTCATAACATCTGCAAAATCTTTCTAAGAGACCCTGGCAACACAAGCAAGGGAGTGACATCCTATCATAGTCACTGGTTTCACACATTCTTAGAAGAAAGGGATTATTTAAGGCATTTGGTACCAACAGGAATCTCAGGGGTCAACAGGGGGGAGGGGCTTGGTTCTGCATCACCTTAATGTGGGATTTGTTGACTCCCCATGGGAGGAGGCTTTACCCTTTTGGAAGAGTGGATGCAGATGAGCTGGGAGGCGGAGCAGGATGAGAAGAGGGAGGGAAAACTGTTGGGGGGAAGCTAAATAAAAGAATTCTATCTACTACAAATAGCATGCCTTAGTAGCATTTTTCAGATTTACTTCCACTAGGCTCTTACAGTTTATGTTTCAGATACTTCTGAAATATTGTACTGGAACTGTAGCTTTAACAACCCAAGTTTTCAAATTGTATTTGCCTTTAATAAAATAAGAAATCTACCAAGTGTAATAGTCACTCAGAAAACTACTTTTTTAAGATTTTAAAGCCACAGCCACCCTGGATTAACACTGCTTTTTAACCCTGTAGGTAAAAATACGAAGATAGGGTTCTGTTTTCCTTGTTTAAATGAGACTATGGTCACTGCAGCTAAAGAGTGACATGTTTCATTTACAAGAGAGAATGGAGTAAGCGCTTTTTAAAAAATACAGAGTGTGAGTAAGGAAGCAAAGCTCCGATGAGAGCGGATTGGTAGCTTTTGTGTGCTGTTCAGGTCATGAGACAGCACATGTCATTAAATGGCTAGAGAGCACAGAAAGAAGCAAGCCTGACTCTTTTGGGGTCTCAGGGTGGCAACTAGTGGCAGGTCAAATTTGCTAGATGACTCAGATCTTTGTTAAGGGTTAACGATATCTTGTGTCCTTTGATTTAAAAGATTAGAATTTTTTTAGATGTTTTGTCTAAATATATGTCTGTATAATATGTGCATGTTTGGTACCTGTAGACATCAAGAGGGCATTAGATCCCCTGGAACTGGAACTACGGGCAGTTGGGAGTCCTATTGGGGCTGTGTAAGCATCAAATGCCCTGCCTCTCCAGCCCCCTCCTTTGATTTCCAAAATCAGATGGTTTTGATCCTTATTGATAAGTCCAAGTAAGTACCTTATCCATGTTAATAGCAGAATCAACCACTTATAATTTATTAAAATAAGTTCATCACAATTTTACCTATTTTTAAATGTTGTAAATATAGTCAAAACTGTTCCAGTGTTGTAAGTTCATAAACATTATCTTAGGAAATTACAAAGAATAATAACTGTGTTAACAAAACTATGAAATATCTTCATTCAGCTTTCAAATATAAAAATATATTGTTTTATGCAACACTGAACAGTTAAGGCCAGAATACTTCAATGAGGGTTGGAGGTACAAATATTTTGGAAACTGCTTATTAAGGATATTAGCATAAATAAATATTAAAACTGTTTATAATGTTCAAACAAAGCCAAATATTATTTTTTATCGTTTTCAAAACAGTGTTATCAGGAGATTGCCTTCAGAAGTCAACATTTTTCAAGTATGTAGAACAAATGTGCTCGGTGACCATAAAATCATAAACATACATTTATAGTATTGTACAGGATTTGGACTTCCCCTCCATATTTGGTGTTGCAGTATCCCGAAGATTTTGACCCATGTGGTTCTGGTTGGCATCTTTCTTATCATTTTGTAAGACTATTTGATCTCCTATTGGCTTTATCTCTGGAAGTGGATCGTTAGTATTCTGCGTCATTTTCTGACCTGTCAATGACATCCGATTAAAGAAGGAAATCTAGTAAAAACACACAAACAAAAAAATTTCATTTCAGTAAGTAAAATACTCAGAAAATACACAGGGATATAATTTTTAACAAGTATGAGCATAAATAAATCACATTCTAATGTACATATATGTACAGCAATATTTCCTTAGCATCCAAACAGATTTTTTTCCCTTTTATCAGAATACAGTCTTGACTAAATAAAGTAACACCTTCTAGGATAAAACTTTCAACACTAACATTTTCAGAATATGTCATCATGTTTCTTCAAGGGTGATATCACTCACTGTTAACATTTAGATATAATAAGACTGGGGACTTTTCTGGTACCACTGGTGTACCCTGAAAACAGATCATTTCTGTGGTGATATCCTAGAAAAACAGGCATACCTTCATATTCCTGCAACCAGAAGTTCTGAAAAATGCTTAGAGTTGCCAAATGAAGGCTGTGTGATGCATGTGGGTGTGAGTCATCTGCATGAGAGGGGGAAGGGCAGCTCTGGGAGGCCAGCACTAGGACACACGGAACACAGATAACATGAAAATAGTGGGGACCTTTGGAAGACACAAACAAGAGTCTAAGAAAGGCTGACGAGGAGCCATAAGTGAGAGGCAGGCAGATATGGCAAGCTGTCCCTGAGGACTGAGGTTTAGAGACAAAACTGGAAAATTAAAGCAGCTTGGAAATCAGGGAAGGAAAACATATTATGAAGGGTACAGCCTATGGGGCTATGTGCAGTAGACAGCAGGTAAGACTGTCATCTGAGGACAAAGGTCTCATCTAATTTAGGACCTTTGAAAATTTATCCTGGAAGAAATTAGTATCCTTTAGAGGGATATCGTAAAAATAATGCATATGATGAGATGTGAAAACTAGTAAAAACACAGGAAATGAAATATTCATGTGGAAGTGTGAGGCTCTTTCAGAAATCAAAATAAACTTAATAATAATAATTCATCTTTAACCTTAAGATGGAGGTAAACAGAGTAAAATGCAACCTATAAAGACTTCTAACAAAAGGTTTATGGATTAAAATGGAGGCACTCCTTGACTTGCTATATTAGAGGGTACCCATCCTGAAAAATTTCCACAACAAAACAGCAAAACACCTCTAAGTTAGGAAGGTGTAATTTTCTAAAATGTAGGTAACTTCTCAGGATATTAAATATAATCTCCAAGGGCCCTAAAATGAGGAAGAAGCAAGCTTTGGGCATGAGCACTGAAACAGCCATTTGTAAGCTTTGTAACCTAGATCTTGGGTTTTTAAGAAATCTGAGTTCACAAAACATAGGGAATTGGACTGAGTTGACTCTTACATAATATGAGGCTTCTCAAAGGACTGTTTACTCTTTTTTATTATCTATTTATTTAATCATAATCTATTACTATATAAAAGACAAATTCGTAGTAAAATTTCTTAAAAACGATACAGCATTGAGAATATCTTAAAGAGAGAAACTTGATAAACACAGCTTCAAAATGAACAATAGTTGTAGTTAGTTTATTCCTGTGTAGGCATATTAAATAATGAAAATAACTATTCTCTGTGTCTCTTTTCTCTAAAATATATGGAACAAAAAAATAAAATCTAAAGCACCTCAAGCCAGGTTAGGATCAGCTACAGATGAAGAAAGCACACTAGGTCATAGCTAATGCCCATGGACACACTATGGACACAACAAGTTCCTGCTAAGCAACCCTCTTACAGTCAAACCAGAAGTTTTCTTTGTGTGTGTGTGTGTGTGTGTGTGTGTGTGTGTGTGTGTGTGTGTGTGTTTTAAATCACTTTATTCACTCATCATCTTTCAATGAAATAAATGCTTTTGCTTAAAGTACACTAATGAAAGAGTATATCCCCTGCTTATCTTTTTGCTCATTGCTTCCTTGGTTAACTCTTAGTGAGGTCTTAGTCGGATCTTAGTCAGTTGTGGCTACAGAGATTGTGTGTCTCCTGTCTGCTCTGGATACTGAGTCTGCACAATCTCTTACTCTGGTTACCTCTGGATAGGTCAACCAGACAGAGACTCAACAAAGAAATAAGGGATCTAACAGATGTTATGATGCAATGGATTTAATAGATATTTATAGAAGCTTCTACCCAAACACAAAGGAATATACATATTTCTCAGCACCCCATGGAACTTTCTCTAAAATTGACCACATACTTGATCATAAAGCAAATATCAATAGATACATAACAATGGGAATAACCCCTTGTATCATATTAGACCACCATGGCCTAAAGTTAGAATTCAACAACAACAAAAATCACAGAAAGCCTACAAACTCATGGAAACTGAACATCACTCAGCTGAACCACCTCTGAGTCAAGGAAGAAATTAAGAAAGAAATAAAGTCTTTCTAGAATGTAATGAAAATGAATCCACAATGTACCCAAACTTGTGGGACACAATGAAAGCAGTCTTAAGAGGAAAATTCATAGTGCTAGATGCCTATATGAAAAACCTAGAGAATACCACAGTAGAGAACTAACAGCTCAGCTGAAAGCCTTAGGACAATTAGAAGCAAACTCACCTAGAAGGACTAGAGAGCAGGAAATAATGAAACTTAGAGCTGAAAGCAATACAATTGAAACAAAAAGAACAATACAAAGAATCAATGAATCAAAGAGTTGGTTCTTTGAGAAGGTCAACAAGATAGATAAGCCCTTATCCAAACTAATCAAAAAGCAGAGAGAGTGTCCAAATCAACAAAATCAGAAATGAAAAGGGGGACATAACAACGGACTCCCAGAAAATCCAGGGAAGTATCAGATCTTACTTTAAAAATTTATACTATACTAAAATGGAAAACCTAAAAGAAATGGACAGTTTTCTAGACAATTATAAATTACCAGAATTAAATCAAGAGCAGATTAAAGATCTAAACAGACCTATTAACCCCAAGGAAATTGAAGCTGTTATTAAAAGTCTTCCAATTAACAAAAGCCCAGTACCAGATAGTTTCACTGCAGAATTCTACCAGACATTCAAAGAAGAACTAATATCAATACTCACCAAACTGTTCCATACAGTAGAAACTGAAGGAATGATGCCAAACTCTTTTTATGACACCACAATCACCCTGATAACCAAGCCACTCAAAGATGCAACAAAGAAAGAGAATTACAGACCAATCTCCCTCATGAACATTGATGCAAAAATACTCAACAAAATTCTGGTAAATCAAATACAAGAACGTATTAAAAAAAAAAAAGTCATCCACCACGATCAAGTAGGCTTCATCCCAGAAATGCAGGGCTGGTTCAACACACAAAAAACTGTAAATGTCATCCATCATATAAACAAACTGAAGGAAAAAAAAACCATGATCATCTCCTTAGATGCTGAAAAAGCCTTTGACAAGGTCTAACACTTCTTTTTGATAAAAGTTTGATAAAAATACAGGGAAAATATCTCAATATAATAAAGGCGATTTACAAGAAGCCAACTGCCAACGTCAAACTAAATGGAGAGAAACTCAAAGCAATCCCACTAAAATCAGAAACTAGACAAGGCTGAACTCTCCCCTTATCTATTCAATATAGTTCTCAAAGTTTTAGCTAAAGAAAAAACAGAATGAAAGGAGATTAATGGGATACAAATTGGAAAAGAAGAAGTGGAACTATCTCTATTTGCAGATGATATGATTGTATATATAAGTGACACACAAAATTCTACCAGGGAATTTCCACAGCTGATGAACACCTTCAGCAATGTAGCAGAATACAAGACTAATTTAAAAGAATCAGTAGTCCTCCTATACTCTAAAGATAAACGGGCTGAAAAAAAAATAAGGGAAACATCACCTTTTATAATAGCTGCAAATAGCATTAAATACCTTGGTATAACCATAACCAAAGAAGTAAGAGATCGTTTGACAAAAACTTTAAATCACTGAAGAAAGAAATTGAAAGGGTATCAGAAAATGGAAAGATCTCCTATGCTCCTGGATAGGTAGGATCAACCTAGTGAAAATGGCAAACTTACCAAAAGGAATCTACAGATTCAATGCAATTCCCATCAAAATCTCAACACAATTTTTTATAGACCTTGAAAGAAAACACTTAATTTCATTTGGAATAACTGGAAAGCCAGGATTGACAAAACAATTTTGCTTAACAAAAGAACCTCAGGAGGCATCACCACCCTCAACTTCAAGTCATACTATAGAACTACCAACTTCAAATTATACTATAGAGCTACAGTAATAAAAACAGCCTGGTACTGGTATAAAAACAGACTTGTGGATCAATGGAATCTAATTGAAGACCCTGACATTAACCCACACACCTATGAACACCTGATTTTTGACAAACAGGTCAAAAATATTCAATGAAAAAAGAAAGTATCTTTAACAAATGGTGCTGGCGTAACTGGACGGCAGTGTGTAGAAAAATGCAAATAGATCTAAGCCTATCTCCCTGCACAAAACTCAAATCCAAGTAGATCAAAGACCTCAACATAAACCCAGTTACACTGAACTTGATAGAAAAGAAAGTGAGAAATACCTCCCAAGGAATTGGCAGAGGTGATCACTTCCTAAATATAACACCAGTGGCACAGACACTAAGACCAATAATCAATAAGTGGGACCTCCTGAAACTGAGAAGCTTCTGTAAAGCCAAGGACACAGTCAATAAGACAAAATGACAGCGTACAGAATGGGAAAAGATTTTCACCAACCCTACAAGTGACAGAGGATTGATCTCTAAAATATATAGAGACCTCAAGAAACTAAAGCCCAAACCCTAAATAACTCAATTAAAAAAATGAGTTTCAGAACTGTTTACTCTTTTTAAGTGCACATAGAAACAGCAGAAGAAAACTAAGTAGCATGTGTCACTTGTTTTTGAATGATGAAGAAACATGTTTCCTGTGGTAAGTTTGAAGTTCCTATGACCAGTATGGGCAGGCAAACCTTAAAAGAGACATTAATCTAAAGCAAATTCAGATCTAACAGACAAACTAATAAATATTGTCTATGGATAGACTGATACTTAGCTGGGCATTAGAGGATTTACATGCGATTGTCCTGATTGAATCTGCATTCAATCCAAATTTCAAAATATATACAAAAGCAAATCATTATTAGTAGTAAGTGATTCAAGTAACACATAGATTTTTGATAGTGGAGGATGGCCGACATTAAAATTGAAAAGTAAAAAATAGAAAATTAGTATTCTTAACTTATTTAAAAGCAAAATATTACAACAATTTTAAATAGAATAAAAGGTTCAGATAAAATGCAAAGGGGAAAAGGCTAGAGAGATTTTGTAGGAACATGTGTTTCTTATAGAGGATCCAAGTTTGTTTTCCAGCACCCACATAGCAGGTAACAGTCCATAACTTCAGTTTCAGGGGATGTGATACTATATTCTGGCTTCTGAGGGCACTGTACACAAGTGGTGCACAGACATGTATGCAGGCAAAATACATAAAATAAAAAAAAACCAAATCTTTAAAAGAAATGGGAGTGGAGAGGTGGCTTAGGAGTCAAGAATATGTGCTGTTCCTTCAGAGGGGCTGGGTTTAAGTCTTAGAACCTACAATCCTCTGTTAACTCCTTTTCTAGGCACTCTGGTACCCTTGTCTAGCTTCTATGGGCACTGCATGCATGCAGGTAAAACATTCATACACAGAAATGAAAAATAAATCTTTTTAAAATGCAAAAGTCACTGAAATTAGCACCCCAAAGGTATGCTAAAAAGTAGAACAGTTTCAGCAAAGGAGGAAATAAAAAGTCAATAAAAAACCAGAAAATTGCCCAAAGTATCAAGACATACCAAATATTAAATTGATATTAAAAATACAAACAAGAGAAAGAAAATCTTTATGTCATATTCTGAAACAGAGGTACAAGGTTGAAATACATAATAGATAACAAATTATAAAAATATAAATCAAATGATGTCTCAAAATCATGGGTAATAAATTTCAACTAAGTTAGAATAAAAAAATACATATATATGTATGCTACAACAAAGATACTCTAAAAAAGAAGCACAGATAAAATTACAGGTTTTATACAAAGCTCTCAACAATTATGCTAAAATAATATTTATTTTGCAATGCTGGGGAAAGACCACAGGGTCTCAAGCACACTAAGAAACTGTTTTACCTGAGCTTTATTGCTAATCTACCTCTAAAGTAATATTCTTAATAGCAACGATTGGAACAGATAGAAGATTAGCCAACTAGTCATACTATTTATCATTAAAGAACTATGATTACATAGAAATATACTCAAGCCAACAAAAAATTCAAAGTATGAACTACCAAAAGACATCTATGAAAAGAACTTCCAAGGATTTCTTCAGGGAGAATAAGGATCCCAGAAAGGACATCTGAGAAGTAAAAAGTGATGATGAGCAGAGCATTTGGTATAAAAAACAAGTAACAACATGGTTTGTGACATTAATAAAGTTAAAACATTGTGTGTACCGTAATTTGTAAAATGGGAAATAAGGGGTGGCAAAACATAAAGTTATTTTAAGATTCTGCCATTATTTGAGAAAGATAAGAACATTGGATAGTTCTAGACATTAGGTATGCATGGAAAACATTCAAAGTCAAAATCCAGCTGTTCAGGCTATTTACAATGTACTCATTTAAAATACAAGTGAAAAATAAGGGTAAAATATTTTTTTCAGGCAAATGATAATAGAAGAAAGCTACTTTCTAAAAACATGAACCACCACTTTAATCCTTTGGCATATTTAGAGGTTATAAAACACATTAAGGAAACTCATAGTATGTGGATTAGGATAGGAAAAGTAGAATATGAATTAAATATTTCAGTCTTAACACCAAAATGCAAAATTCACTCCACTTACCTTTTTAGACTTTTTCATGTCTTTATTTGGTGGTTCACTACTTCCCAGAATTTCTGAAGAGCTGCTCTTTATATGATCATACATATATCCTACAATTGGATACATGTAAGAAGATTATTCTAGCTAAAGAGAAAGCAGAGTCTTGATGTTTAAAGGAAAACTCTATCAACTCCATGTTGTGAGATAATACAAATAGAGCTCACCACTGGACAAGTTACTGAAAACTGGAGTCAGTTTTGGTTAGATGCCCATAATAACTTAACCAATACAAAAAGATTTAAATTATGAGTGTCTAAATAGTTCTGACTATAAAGTATCAGGGAAATGTTAGAGATGTAAAATATGCTAGAAATTCTAGAATAAAATGTAAAAATATAAACAATTTTAAAGGTCTGTGGGTGGGTGGAGCATCCATGCATGGGTGTCTGTCTGTGTGGGGGCCAGAAGACAATGGTTGATGTCTTCCTTTATGCTCTCCACCTTAGGTTTAGAGACAGGATTTCTCACTGAATCTGAAGTTTACTGACTAGGCAACACTAGCTAGCCAGAGAGCTTGAGAGATCCTCTATTGTTTGCTTCCCAGAACTAGGAATTCTGGGGTATGTCACCACACCTAACTTTTAGATGTGGGAGCTGAGAGTACAAAATCAGGTCTTCATGATTATATGGCCAGGGCTTTAATGAATGGGCTGTTTTTATGGCCCCTACATTACTGATTTTATTAACCTTGTTTTATTTTGATTTTTTGCACTCAGATAAACATTGTTACTTTTGATGTTTCAAGGTAATCCATACATTATATAGCTGAATAATAATCTTTAAGAGAAAACTCATGAAGCATTATATTCTTTTGGTTTGATATGGTTAACCATTTGAAGCTTATATTTAGTTTCATTTTGACCCAAATGGCTGCATTCTAAAAATCCTTAAAGGTGATAATACTTTAGCATTTACTAAAAATAATCTAAAACTTACTACTCTTTTTGTATATGTTATAATAACAAAACAAGTGAGGAAACTCTTTACCTTTTAGCTCATATCAGATACCATTAATAGTATTTTTATTTATTTACGAGCTACTGGGGATCAAATCCAGGATCTTGACTATGTTAGGCAAGTGTTCTACCACAGAGCTATATCCCAAGCCTAGGAACAGTTTTTTCTAATGAGAACACAGTAGAATGCATACTGTAAAGTGTTGATATAAAAACCTAACAGATAAGTCTTAACAGCATAAACACAGATGGTTTTCATCTAAAACAGAGTGCAATTACAGTATTATGAGCACCAACAGGCTACATTAACAGGCTTAAGATATTTCTTCAGTGCCTATGGTGACATTACAGACACAGATACAGGTCCTGGGGGAAATAACTGGGTTCCAGAATAGCCCAGTCATAATAACTTGTGCAAAGAAGTCCTTAGTATGTGACAGTGATTAAGTTGGGATTTGAGGCAATGGTCCAACTTTATACTGGTTGAGTAGGGGAGAAGAGCAGGTAGATTTAGTTCTAAATCACTGAACAATGACACACAAGCACTCATGGGTAATAGACGTAGAGTGGTGTATCTGAAGAAGCTGAGATGGTGAAAGTAAAATGAATAAGCTTATCTAAAGGGTCATGTGAAAATAAATATTACATGAATTTTGCCTCTTTAAAACTATCATTTGTGATTTATTTCTGACTTCTGCCATTCTATGTACAATACAGTTTACTTAAGAAAATGGAAATTTCTTTTCATGTGTTAATTTTGCATGGCCAAGCAAGACTATCATTTGTATTTCTAACACAGGAATGATATGTATCATTTTTCTCCATTCTCTTTCATAGAATTAGCTCATGGATCTCCCAATGTCAGGGTTTTAGAGAAATATGGAAAGTAGATGTAATACTAGAACAATATTTTTGTCCATATCGTATATCTCATTGATGATAAAAATAATATACTTAAATGGGTTGGAGAAATGGATCAGCAGTAAAGAGTGTATACTACTCTTATAGAGGACTCAAATTCAGTTTTCTGCATTCACATTAGATAACTTCTAATCCACTGGAAATTCTGGGTACAAGGGATTCCCACACAGTCAGACATACATGTTCATGTAATCTCTTGAAAGATGAATTTAAAATATCATTTTGAAGTCAAATGTGCTCATACCTTTTGGATTTTCATTGTACTCACGAAGAGTCCGTTGTAACAGGCTGACACTGTCTTCCTATAAACCATAAAGAAACAGTATGTCAAAATACATGAACAAAAGAACTTTCCTCCTATATTTGTATTCTGCTAGAAAATTAATTTTGTTTTAAAAGCACAGTTCTAGAGCCTGCCTCTAATTAATAACATAGGTATGTGATAAATGTTTTACTTTGCTGGGATTCTATGAAATTGGAAGCCTCAGATGTTCAGTAATTGCTAAAGCCCTCAGTGATTCTAAACTAGGTACAGTGGTGTGTGCTTGTAATCTTCAGGAAGCAGAAGCAGGTAATTTCCACTGCTCCAGGTCAGTCTGGTATACACAGAAGATTTGAGGGATGGCTAGGGCTTTATAGTGATATCTTGTCTTTAAAAAAACAATAAAAATAAGGTGATAAACTTAATAAAAGAATATCCCATCATCTATAAGATGACTAAATGGCACATAATTTCCCTCAAAAACTTATAATAAGAAATGGGTATTTAATGACTTTTTTTTTTTTACTGACCAACAAAAGCTGAGTTAATAAAAAATAAAAAACCAGAAAATTACCCAAAGTATCAACAAACAGGATAATTTTTTCTTTCTGTAAGAAAATATTAACTGCCAGAATATTTTTCCTCAGTGAAGGTGACATCTTGAGAAATATAGAAACCAAAAAAAAAAATGACTTCTACATGACAATAGTATCCTTTAAATTAAAAATGGCAGGCACATAGTTAAAATTTCTTTAATCCCAGCACTTGGGAGGTAGAGGCATGGGGATCCAGAAATTCAAGGCCATCAGCAGCTACACAGTGAAGTTGATACCAGCCTGAGCTATAAGACACTATGAAAAATAAAAGAAAAAAATAGGAGAACAATGCATACTTTTAAAGTACGCATTTCAAATATAAGGTTAACTATGTTTTGGTATTTGTTTCTATTAGAAGAAACAGAATGATTGTTTTAAAAGAGTTTTACAGAGCAGGAATGAGAATATCTCATAAACTAGAAACCATGCCTAACTTAGTATTTTGTGAAAGTAGTCTAGAAGGTGAAATGAACACAATGCCATTCCATTTAGGTTTCAGCATTCCACACCTCTGAAATTAATCCTTATGCTGTTGGCAGAGTCTCAACTACATCCATGACAAACAGGTTATGAACTCTAATACTGCTTTATAACTTATGCATTTACATTTGTGTATATATAAATATCTGCACATAGCACATACCATTTCTGCTATTAGCACCTAGCTTCCCAAGTTTTTATCTTAAGCATTTCAAAGACAGATATTCACTTCCCAAGAGTACAACCTGTACCCATTTCCAGTCATGTAGGAATAAAATACTACCTAGTAGTTTGGCAAGTATGCTAGAGACAAGGTTTGCTTAATCAAACCTGCTTTTTTAGTTTATGAATGAAGTGACACATACACATATATGTGCACATATACACATATATATTTCTGCTCCCACAGGAAACTGCAATCCACACTCTCCTTTTTCTTAGGTGCCATCTCAGGACAGAAGCCTTTGTCATCATACCTCTTTAATGATTTCATCTGATTTATCATCAGTAGTATCAATAGTTGCTGAGCTTTCTGTTTCAGGAAGGTCATCTTCTGGTAAACTTATTTCTTGGAAAGTTTCCTTCTCTTCTTCCACACTTTCCTTCTGCTCTTCCTTCCTTTCTTCTTCTACAATGTCTTCTACGTTTGTGTCACCAATTTGCTTATTCATGTCTTCTGGTTCCACTTTCACAACTTCTGAAAGTTGCTGATCCTGTGACAAAAGTGATCATAAAGATTTCTTTTTTAATGAACAGATCAAAGATAATGGTGTTATAAGTTTATAAGTTATAATAGTGATCTCAATAAATGTATACATTATTAAATCACATTTAGAAGCTTGAAGACGTAAAATACTGTAGAATCCATGGCAAACAGCAAGATACTGCATCGCTAAGGACTTCATGTCTGTTGTTCTGTGTATGTCTGCTGTTGTATGACAATGTCTAGTGTTCTTGAAAATATGATAATAACTGTGGTAAGGCCAACCTGGAAAAAATTAAATATATTTTCTTGGCTTTCTCCAAAGAATGATCTTAAACTTGAGAGAAATTAAAAAGCTTTTCTGTTACTATAGCCTTTTAATATAATCATATCTTTGTGTTATGTTCATTTTCTGAAACAGGGATTTAGAGTCCCTCCACCCCAACTTAATAGTTCACTTATGAGTAATGTAAGCATAGCCTTTTATAACCCAGAAAGAAAGATAATGAACACATTTTAAATCCTATTAAACATGGTATTATTCACTAAGTCACATAAATTTTAGCATGTGAACTTGTTACAAACACATCTGAATAACTACTATAAACCGCAGAAAGCACTTACCTTTAAAATTGAGATAATTTAGGAGAGATTGGCAGAATACTGGCATTTTATAAAAAAGAAAAGGTAAAGTTTAAGTACATTCTTAAAAAGATAGTCTGGAATGGTCAGTACATGTCTTGTGTTAGGACCATAGTGAAGAAGTAAATGGGTCAGACAAGTGCAACTGCCATCATTTCATTGGTTACACACCACAGTGAGATCTGCTCTTTGGTTTGTCTCAGGGCAATATTCTTTGCATTTCTTGTGAGGGCTATCAAAAATTCAATGTTCCTTGTGATGTTTCAGTTTGCCACAATATCCCAGATCTTAGCACTATAAAATGGGTCAAAGTACCCACTCACATTTTCTACATGCATCTCCAAAATCTTTTTTCGAGATTAGGATCCTGGCTGCCAAGACAGGCAAGGAGAAGGCTGTTTTGTGCTTACCAGAAACAGCCATATGACTACAGTGGCCAATGAATATAGGGTACCCTGGGCTAAAGTTTTAGGCCAGAGGAGCCTTAGTATATATTCTTATTTAGATATGGAATGGAACAGTAACTTATCCCATTTTTGTGTTATCTTGGTAATAAGTGAAAAACACAAGCTTGAAAGTTTCTTTATTGCTGTTTGTTCATGTTGTGATTAAATTTTTGAGTTTTTGCTAAAAAAGAAATACTTTTATGAATGGTATAACTATAGCTCAGTAGCCTACTACATTAACACTTGTAAATAAATAAAAATAAATTATTCTATTTAAAAAAAGAATTTAGTGCTCAATGATGTTGAAACCCTCCAAGAGAGGGCTCTTTACAGAGAAAGGGAGGGAGATAAATACAAAAGGAGAGAGGAAGGTAAACTAACAATAAGGATGTCAGAAAAAGTCAAAAGAATCATACTATTAACTATCTAAAAGAATCTACAATACATGCAATTATGTGCAGAAATATACATATATAAATAGAAATTTCACATTTGAGCTGAAAATGGTCCCTCTGAGAGTCAACAATAACCTAACAAAAAAACAACACTAGACATGAGAAGAAGTCCTTTGAGTTGTTGCTCATGGCTGTCCAAGAGACTCTCAAAACATATAGGCTGCTGCTATTTCCCCTGGCTGAGTCCCAGAGGTAAAATATTGCTGGGGCCCCTTAGAGGACTCAGACTTGGAATTGATCCGATTATTCACTCCATGAGGACTAGCTTTTACAGTATCAGATGGCACCAGGCAAGTTTCCAAACCAATATTCCTAGCCAGCTATAATGTCTATGAACCACAACAATGATGATCATAGCTCCACAAAGGTGCTGTAGTGGTATCATACCTTGGCAGGAGCCAACAGCTCTCTAATAGGACTAAATACCTGACCAACAGGAGGAAACTCATGTCTGGTACTGGAAACCTAGCTAACTACTCAGAGCTAGTCAAGTGTTGGATACTGGCAAAGAACCGAGAACCACTAATTTACTAAGCTAACAGTCACTAATAGCAATATAGACATTTGTTTTTACACCCACAGATAAGTGTGGTCCTCAGCATTCATCAAGGAAACTTCTCTTTGCAACAGATGGAAACCATTACAGAAAATCACAACCATTCAAAGTCCAGTGTTAGGGAGCCTAGTTCCAATAGGTACATCTACAACACACTCCCACACCTAAGGTTCATGGAACATCTTGGAAGAAGGGACGGAAAAATCAAAAGAGCCAGGGGATCATCGATGTTGCTTTGAGATTGTCTCTTAGTAACATGAGAAGTGACACCCACAAAGTCCCATCAATATGACAGCTTAAACAAGGACAGCAACAGACATGCCAAAGTGAACAGGGAAAAGCACATGAAGCCTCAACTCTACACAAAGAATTAGAGGCAGCTAAGAAATCCTCAAATTAGGAGAATTGGTCCCCTCAAGGAAACTGTACAACAATTGGTTATCTAATACCAAATGGTCAGCCCTGAAAACATACTACGTGAGTATATACATACGAGTAAATTATACAACTTTGTAGGTTATATTCAGGAAACATATGTACATACATGCACATATATGCATATAACAATTAGTGGGAAAGGAATACATGACATCGAAAGACAGTACGGAGTTTATATGGGAAGCTTTAGAAGAAGAGGAAGGGCAAAATATTGTGACTATATTACAATCTCAAAAAAGGAATTCTGTCATCAAAATTTTAAAGCAGTTTGGGCAAGGTTATGGAGTTTTTTAAAAAGCTTTTCCAAATGCCAGCATGCATTGTAGATTTTTTGGAGTGTAACATGGAATATTTTTAAAAATGAAATTATAGTTTCAATTTTCAACTGACTATTGTAATTTAATACTTAATACATGAGATCTTGCAGAAAAAATAAAAGTTCTTATGGCTTTTCATCCTTGCTAGCATTTAGTATGATGCTTTCTCACTATTGAAAATTAATAACTAATTTTGCTACTGTTGTGAATCATAATGTAAATATCTGATATGCAGGATATTTGATATGTGATCTTCAAATGGGTCATAACCCATAGTTTGAAAACTATTGAGTCTAACCACTCACTGATGTTGTCTCTGACTCCTGCTGGAAGTGCTCTAGTCACAAGAAGAATGCTTTCACTAGATTCACTTTACTACAAGGTAGTGATCCCTAGCAATCACTACTGAGCTCCAGACACATATTGTGACCTGAACATTAAACATCTGGAGATCATCAAAAACTAGCAAATGCAGAACAATCTCCCTGTACTGTTCCTACTCCCTTATTCACAAGCACAGTAAACACTACTCTTTCCACTCTGTTCTCTAAGCCAGAGGAAAGGCTTGAATTTTCCCTTCCCTCCAGCTATATATTTGTTCTAAACCCTCCCACTTCCTGATACATAACTCCCACATCCTCATCCCCACTGTTCTATCCCATGTCCATTTTTACCTTTACCTGGTCTACTATAACTAGCTCCTAGTTTCCATCCCTGTAGTCATGCCTACTTCAAATCAGTGTTCATACTGCCATCAGAATAAGCTTACAAAACCTCAAGTGCAGTCACCTTATTCTTTTTCCTGTAATATCTTGTATGCTGCTGTTAAGTTGTAATTAACATGACTTATTTCAAAGTTTCCCTACTCACTCCTGGCAAGTTCATTCTTAAGTCTTTCACATGGGAACTGAAGTTACTCTGCTAACATACTTACTCTATTGTACTAGTGAATTTTCTTGTTGGCTTACAGAATCCTCTGGAATCAAGGGCCATATCTTATGTATTACATAGCCAGAGCACAAAATCCTTTTCTTTAATTAGTCTATTTTGAAAAAAAACAAGTCATGCATGTATTTTGGAGCTGAATTTTCATCTTAGGGTGACTTTGGCTAAAGACACAGGAGTATGAAAACAAACAGCACCAAAGTAGTCATGCATATAATTAAGAAAAAACATGATAAATGTAGAATAATCATGGCTGAGGTACCTTGGTATTTCCAAGTATTCTTTGGAGAAATATACCTTTAATCAATCTTCCTGCCATATGACAGGTGAAAAAAAGGAGGCCATGAGACATGGACTAAAACCTGCTCTCACTTCCTGAGGTCTATTTAACTTGAGGAAGAGCACTCATTTTTGGTGCCAGATACATAAATACTTGATCAAATAATATGTACCAGACATTAAACTACATGTTAGGAACTAATCATGCTATACGACTCCAAATTTTCAGAATGTGAGGAATGAAGGAAAAGATTACAGCACCTTCCTTCACTGCTGCATTGGTGGGAGAGAGCACATGCCCATGTAAACTGATCTTTACGATGCATTATTATCAATCAAAACACATTTCAATATGACTCACCTTTAGATGCTCTGCAGAAATTCTCTGCAGCTTACCTGGTCTCTTTTTGCCAGAGTCCATATTAGGAAACTGTAACTCAAGGGATTCTACATATACAATAACTCACATTCAACGCAGTAATGATTAGCAAACTATAGCAAACACTTGAAAAATTAGCAGATTTACTGTGCCTGTAATCCCAGCACTGGAGGGGTAAAAACAGAAGGATCAGACGTTCAAGGCCACCCTTGGCTAGGTAGTGAGCAAATTACTTTCTAAGCAATCCTGGGCTAAGAGAGATGCTATCCAAAAAACAAAATAAATAAGAAAGGACTAGCAGCTATTGAAATCTACGTAATTAGCTGTCAAGTCACAAGGGATCAAGTGGTCTTACTCTTCACTTTTCTTTTTCTCTAACTACCACCAAACTCCCATGCATAAACTTTAGAGAGTATTAGCCCTGCCAGGGATGTGATTCAATGTGTTAACTGAACACTGGGTAGAGAAAGTTAGCATGCTCTGTTTAGGGCTATTAGTCACTGCCACATAACTGTTCATTTGCTTGAAAACTGGATGATTTTTTGTGAATAAACATAAGCCTTTTTTTAAAAAAAAACAACTTGAATAACAGGGATAGCAGAAGAAATTCTGTTGTGACAAAGTTCTGACAAAGCTATTCCTATCATTTTGTATGTTTCTAGAAAAAACAGAAACCTACAAAGGCAAAGAAGCTGGTGTAACTTCATACAGCTTGAAAGCACTGAATTTTTAAGAAGCCAGCTCCCACTAAATTTATAGACTGTAGCTAGTTTGTAGGGTCCCTGAAATGACTGTGTTCTTTTGACTGTAAATTGTAGAAACTTCTAAAGGGGGCACAGACATTTGGGACAGGGAAAGGCAAAGAAATTGTTAAGAAATGTTGCTCAAAAGTGGATATCTGTATCAGTTCAAATGGAGAAATGGGTGCACTCAAGAACATGACTTCAGTATTGCCAGCTGATTCTCTTTTTGAAAGACCAGTGCTTATGCCTTTACCATGAATAACTGGAAGTTTATATTCTCATCTTCCTGGTAGTCTCTTATGAATTTCCTTTATGACTTTTATGTCTGCCATCCCTTTAATCTTTTCAAATCTATTTTTAAATGATCACCTTTGGTACATATACTCCATGAGAATATTAACTCTCTACAAACAAAGAATATGGTAGACTTTGGCCAAGGATTGCAGTGTCAAACAATGTGATCCATTATTCAGTTTGATAGTTGGATGCTACCAACTACCTCTGCAGAAAGTTATAATTTACATATTGCTCCAAGGAAATGCTACTTAATTTGATTCTTGCTCTTTATGTCATACTCGTTCTCCCAGAGAATCAAATATATAGAGTTTAAATATGCAAAAGTCACAAAAGTTACCATGATAGTCTTCCTTGAAATAAATGTAGAAGAAATCACTCATGTCCAAGGTATAGAACAGGATGAGAAAGGAAATCAATTGAAAAAGAAGTTAAGAATACACAATCATACTAGCTACAGTCTATAAATTTAGTGGGACCTGGCTTCTCAAAAATTCAGTGTCTAATTAGACAGTTTTTCTTTCCACAAACAATATTGAGCATATACATTTAATCTTTATTTTACTTGAAGCATTCTTAGAAGCAATAGACAAACAATTACAAAAGTCAATGAAAATACATTGAGGACACATAGTGTTAACACACAGAGAATGAAAGCTGACAGTAGAATTCAAACAGAAATTAGAGTTCAGAAATTTACAAATACAAAAGACAAGAAACATTAAAGTTATAACTTTTAAGAGCAGCAAAATAAATTTTAATGTACTTTTTCCTGAAACATTTAAATATCTATGAGCCCTTATATTGTGTGATTAAGCTGACTGTCATTTCATGAACTATGCTGTTCTGTGCCTATGCAGCAATTATGAGAGATCACATCATTAGCCTCTAAGGCCTGAAAACAGCTGTTGCTTTATAGATTTTTATCAAAAGGGACAAAAAATAAAGGGAAAGTGTCATTCCTTTAAATAGGAATTTCCCACCTCAGTTATCAATTATCGTCAATATCATGAATTCTTATAAAAATATTCTAGACGGTAGAGACTGAAAAGGGGTACTTAAATATATATTAAAAATTAGAAGTTTTGATAGCCCTTAAGCATTCTGTATTGTTTTAAAAAGACTAATTTTCTATACATATTATTTATAGTATGCTTCTAGCATATAGCTCTGTTATTCATGAGGAATATAAAATATTAACTTTATCAAATAACCTTTTAATATTTTCTAGTTATAGATTAGTAATTTGGGGGAACAGATATGAGTTTAAGAAGAATCAAGACTTAACAATGCCTCCAGTTGCCTCTGATACCTTAGTACAACTGACATCAGTTGTTTGTTTTATAACCATATGCAAAAGTACCATAGTAACAGATCAGTTTAATAATCTGTAGTGAGAATATCTATTATGCATAAGGCATGCAAATGACTTCAGTGTCCATAACCAGGTCAAATTTAATCTGTTACTTCAATTCCAAATAAAGAGGTAAAATATTATTCCAGAATTTTTTGGAACTTGAGAGTCCATTCTCTAAATGTTTTGACTCCATTGGCATTTTAGACCTGTGCCCTTTCCCCTTTCTTCCTGGGTTAGTCCCATGTCTGCCTTTTTTCATAGACCCTCTTATTTTACTCACTTTTGGGGACTGTTTTCTGTCTTCCTGACTTTCAGTTCCATCTTCTTTTCCACCTATCTCCTCGTATTCCCCTTCTTCCCCACCATATGCTTCTTCCTCATTGTCATCACCACACCTTCCATTTTCTTCTCTTTTTTCCCCCTCTTCCTCTCCTCCTTGTCCCTCTTCTTCATCTCCCTCCTTTTCATCCTCTCCTTCCTCCTCTTCTGATTCCTCTCCCTCCCCCTCTCCCTCCTCTTCCTCTCCTTCCCCCTCCTCCTCTCCGTCCTCCCTTTCTTCCTCCTCTCCTTCCTCCTCCTCACCGTCCTCCCTTTCTTCATCCTCTCCTTCCTCCTCCTCTCCGTCCT